>QRFJ01002684.1:82128-132875 GCA_006176705.1 Cocos nucifera
GAAAGATGGCATGTCGACTCACAATCACATTGTGGTCTTCTGGAATGTAGAAATAGTATCCTAATGACTCTTTAGGATATCCTATGAATCGAGCTCTAAAGGACCTAAACTCTAACTTGTCCGCTTGTTGTCTTTTGACATGAAGCCGGACAACCCCAAATTCTGAGATGACTCAGACTTGGTTTCTTACCGTGCCATATCTCATACGGTGTGGTAGGAACGGTTTTAGAGGAATCCCTATTCAGTAGATAAATTGAAGTTAACAATGAGTGTCCCCAAAGAAAATCAGGAAGGTCTGTTGAAGCTCATCATGGATCGAACCATATCCAATAGAGTCCGATTTCTCCGTTCTGAAACCCCGTTGAGTTGAGGTGTTCCTGGTGGAGTCCATTGAGAGACTATGCCATTTTTCTTTGAGATAGTCTAGGAATTCCCGGCTAAGGTATTCACCTCCTCGATCTGATCGAAGAACCTTAATGGGTTTTTCCAGTTTGTTTTTCTACTTCATGTCTGAATTCTTTGAACTTTTCAAAAGCTTCAGACTTGTGTCTCATAAGATACACATACCCATACCTAGACAGATCATCGGTAAAGGTAATGAAGTAGACAAAATTGCCTCTAGCCGGCACATCAAATGGGCCGCACACATCAGTATGTACTAGGGCAAGGAGATCTGTGGCCCTCTCCCCATGTCCAACAAAAGGGAGTTTAGTCATTTTGCCTTGAAGACAAGATTCACAAGTTGGATATGACTCGGAAAGTCAATGGACTCAATAGCCCATTTTTCTCCAATTTGTTGATCCTATCTTCTGCTATATGACCTAATCTCAAGGTGCCATAGATATCTATCGTTTGGACTATCCCTAGGTCGTTTGGCATTCACGTTTTGCTCGATAGTTAGAAACAGGTACATCAATATGTAGCTGATAAAGACCATTAATAAGGAAACCATTTGCAATTTTATTTCTTTCATAAAGAATGTTACAATGGTCCTTAAAGAAGGTGATCACATAATCTTCTTGTGCTAAGCATGAAACAGAAATCAAATTCCTGCTAGTTGCAGGCACAAAATAACAGTCTTTCAAAACTAAGTCTAAACCAGATGATAATCGAAGAGGGTATGTTCCCACGGCTACTGCAGCAACTCTTGCTCCATTACCGATGCGTAAGATTATGTCTCCATCCCTCAGCCTCCTTCTATCCTCAAGACCCTGCATAGAAGTGCATAGATAAGCACTAGAACCAGAGTCAAGCATCCAACCGGATGCAGAAGAAACCGTAAGGTTAGACTCAATAACGAGCATACCTCTAGAAGGACCTTCCTTCTTGTTCTTGTTAGATACGGTAATTTTGACTCAATAACGAGAAACCGTAAGGTTAGACTCAAAGATTCTAGTTAGATACTATAATTTTGACTTGACCAATTTATTTAGGAATTTTATTTTTAAATAAATTAGCTTCCACTATTTTCTTGGAGCTCCCTACACTGTTCTCTGTAGAGATGCAAAAATCTTCCACGATTAATGATTTCTAGTGGGTGGTGCGGTCTCACCAACTGACTCATCACCTCACCTAACAGTTATTGGTGATGGGTTAGCCAATGAGTGAACAACTCTTGTTCAATGATTCTCTAATCATGGTGCACCCAAACTTGGTCTCTAATTCATGAATCTCACCGTATCCGAAATATTGATCCACTCCTTAGTTAAGTCAGACCCACCATTTGCATAGACTGGGTTCCTAATTGAGTCTCTCACCGTATCCAAAATATTGAGCCCAACTCATCCTCCAGCCCATAGCATCCAATGCCTAATAGACATGGTTGCGTCTTCCCGGTGCAACTGAGCCACTGTATCCAGCCGAGAACAATCAACCCCGGGAAGGGCCCGCACATCTACAATGGTGGAAGACCTCAGACTTAATCTTTTCTTAGGGAGAATTGATTCAGGTCTCATTAAACTAGACTTGTCATTAGTCATAACAATTATGACTAACCTAGTGGCATGGGTTAGCTCGGATTATTGACCACCTCAGATCAGAACTGTGTCAACAGATATGGCCAGGTAAGTGAGACCGGTGGAAGGAATATGCCATTAACTCGTACAAGAACGCATTCAGGTCGAGTAGCTTCCAATTAAAAACCAGTCGGTCGTATGTGCCAAACTTACCTTAGACACCAAATTATTGAGCCAGAACCAATTGGGTTAGCCTACAATCCAGACTCTAACCTCTGAGCCTAATTAGGTCTTGCTTGATCGTGACTCGATCTTGACCCAGACTTAATCCTATTAGGCTGGTCAATTTAAGCATTGTTGATCCCATCTAACCAACTCTTGATTCGGTTTGATCAACCGCTTAGACCTAATTGAGCTACCCAAGCCCGAACCCAGTATTATGAATATGTCTTAGATCTGAAATTCTCAATTTTAGACCTAATTAATATTCCATAAACTTAATTCTTAATTAAGTAGGGTTCATAAACAAAATATGCACAATAAATCCTAGGGTTTCAGGATCTAGGGTTTTGCAGAAAGTAAGTTTTGGGTTTCTGATTAAGGACGAACACGCAGCACCCCTACACATCATAAGAACACCCCATCGAATGGAAAGAGAGGGCCTTTAAACCCTTCTTCATTCTTATGACCGGACGGCCAAGAGGAACGCCTTAATCAGGAACATTCAATACTACAAAACAGTATCAGATCTATATCATATATCTCATATACAAAGTAGATCTAATCATGGCATATTTTGCATACATCTCATGTATCGAATCATGCATGTTTTCAGATCTAAATTATCTCATAATAATCTAAAAAATTAGATTTAAATTGATCTAATCAAAATAAATTCTAATCTAGATAATTATGTAGAACTATTCTACAACTAGTCTAGACATGCATCAATCATATCTCATATGATATTTAAAATTAAATAATTTTTATTTGCTATTTTTCAGATGTTATTATAACCATTATAATATCAAAAAATAATAAATAAATAAATCTAAAATATAGGTTAATCAGATTAAATTGAAAACATGCAAGACTATTCTATAGAACTATTCTATTTTAGAACTAGTCATGCATATTTTCTAATCTTAGATCCAAATCATTTAATTTTAATTTTTTTTGATTTTAGATCTGATCACATCTCATGTGACATCTAAAATCAATTATTTTTTAATTAAAATAAATTTAAAATCATATCTAAATATTTTTAGAACCATGGCTCTAATACCAGTTGAAGAAAAATCCTGAT
This sequence comes from Cocos nucifera, assembly GCA_006176705.1. Lineage (NCBI taxonomy): Eukaryota > Viridiplantae > Streptophyta > Magnoliopsida > Arecales > Arecaceae > Cocos > Cocos nucifera. The sequence continues at coordinate 85,390 of QRFJ01002684.1, forward strand.
TTTCAAGTCCAGGTTCGTTCAGATTTGATCAGATCAAGAGATATATTTTAAAAAAAAATTTTATTGATCTATATCAGATCTAGAATGTTTCAAATCTGATTCTTATTATTTTAATAAATAAAATAAAATAAGAATAAATTAAATAAAATTTAATTTACCTGATTTGGGTAATCCTATTATCCGTAGATGATCCTGTATGCAGCGGAAGGTTCTGGATCTAGCCATGCAAGCACCTGGCCTCTATCGGTATCCACTCAGACTGGATCTAGAGATCCTCTTCTTCTCTATCACACCTCCAAAAATTAGATCTGGATCTGATCTGGAGGATCTTCAAAACTCTTTTGAAGATCAGCAGTCGTCCTTTGCAGCAGTGCAGCCTTCTTGCTTTTGATCGCCTTTCTCTTGATCTGGAATCGCACCAACCAAGGTCCAAAACTATTTTGGACGTGGAGAGCAGAGGGAGAAGAAGCTTTGGCATGGAGAAGGAGGAGAGGAGGCAAAAGCCTTGGGGCATGGGAAATTCTGATTACTCTTTGAGTTGGGCGCAGGGTCTTATTTATAGACCTAACTTGTGATCCAACTCCTCTTCCTCTCAACCAATCACAACCCTTTGTGAAATCAGATCTAAATCTGATTGGTTGGAATAGAGACCCCTGGATTCCTCCTTAGAGGGCGCCTAAGACCAGTCAAACTGGATTCTTAGTAGAACTCTGATTGGAATCCAAAGGGGAGGTGGAGTCCTTGTCCAACAAGGACTCCTAGGCGCCTCCTAACTTGGGCTCACGCCACCCTTGGCGTGCGCCCTTCTCCTTGCCAGGTTCTGGCAGGGGGACAGGCCCCCACCAGCTCTCCAATAGGTGCATGACATGTGGTCAAAAGTCAAAGTGTCAATGGTCAACGTTTGACCAGTCAAAGGTAGACTTTTGACCAAAGTCAAAGAACAAGAAATGGCAGGTGACCAAAAATGGCAGGTAATGTCTTACAAATAAGACAACCTTTTCTGACTTGGACAACCTCCAGTCAGACCATATGAAGGCCTCTGATTGAGCACAAACTCCTTTGGCTCAGTCAGGACAACTTATTTATGATAGTAAAAGAAGAACGTTAGGTTCAATCGAGTGCTAGCACGATTTCCTTGAACCTAATTGAATCTCATTCAGATCAATTGAACTAGATCAGTTCAATTGATGATCACCAGATTCAAACCCTTGTTTGTGTGACCCAGTTAGGTTCAGTTCTGTATGGTAATGGGATATGTCATGATCTCTATCATCGACATCATCGAAACTCCTTTCGATGGATCAGAACTCTTCTGATTCGAACAGCTAGAATGATCGATCATCTAAATCATTCTAATTGCTCCCAAAATCCACCAGTGACACCTAGCAGTATATGGTGGCAACCCATCAGAGCTGAATGCGAACCTCTTGGTGCAGCTACCTGTGTGATTAAGTTCTTCTATCTTGAGCCCCGATCAGATTAGGGTTAAGGTAAACTCGTCAAACCCTAGTCTCTGTCATATGATGTAATCATTCGATTCGAGTCCAATGTGAAAATCTAAATAGAAACTCTTTCTATTATTTCACTCTGCCATGGCCATGGGCTTCTAGGACTTGATTCTCATGATTATCATAGGGCTGCTCCTCTACCACCGAGGTAGATAGATTCCATCTTGATGCAATCCAGTTCCTACAATGAACATGCTATAGCCAACATACACCTCAGGGTTCCATATGGCTAGGAGACCGAGTAATGGTGTAGTCAAACTATAACACCCTCAAGGTGAACTGCCGATGCATCTCAGGTCAAAGAACCAGACACACTACTGCAGCATCGAGTCAGTCATTGACGAGAAGGTAGACTCCCTAATGACTACTCGAGGTGGTCACGCTCAGTGCCCTCGTTCTCTAACGAGTACCTGTACTCTCGCTCCGGTGTCTCCACACCGTAGACTCAAGACTCATCTACTAAAGAGAAGCGATCGTACACCAACCTTCCGGATCAATCACCATCCTCGTGATGATCCTATGGTCGGAAGCTGTTTAAGAGTTAATAATGATTATTCATGTCTTAAATTTTCAACTTTTGAAAATATGAATTATCATTACCATTAACTCAAAGGATGTATCACAGACACTAAATACACATATGTGATAGAAAATAATCCATTTTATTCATTATAATCAAAATTATAATTTTTCTCCTAGAAGTGTATTATAAGTGTCAGCCAATTCTGGCTTCTAGGGCACATATATCTAACATGAAGTTGAGGCTCGGGAGAGATCTTGCCTCCAGCTGATGTTGACGTTGAAGTTGAGGCTTGGGGGAGATCTTGTCTCCAACCGAGGTCCAGAAAGATCTTGTCTTCAGTCGAGGTTGATGTTGAAGTTGAGGCTTGGAGAAGATCATGTCTGCGAGGAGAATCTTAGCCTTCGTTTTAAGGTCAGGAGATCTTGTCTCCAGCCAAGATCCAGGGAGATCTTGTCTCCAACCAAGATTGACGTTGAAGTTGAAGCTCGGGAGAGATCTTATCTCCAGTCGAGGTTGACGTTGAAGTTAAGGCTCGGAGGAGATCTTATCTCTAGTCGAGGTCTAGGAAGATCTTGTCTCCAACTGAGGTTGATGTTGAAGTTGAAGCTCGGAGGAGATCTTATCTTCAGCTGAGGTCCAGGAAGATCATGTCTCCTGTTAACATTATGGTTGAAGCTCGTGGGAGATCTTGTCTCCAAGCCAAGGTTGATGTTGAAGTTGAGGCTCAAGGAAGATCTTGTCTCCAGCCAAGGTCCAGGAAGATCTTGCCTCCAGCCAAGATTGACATTAAAGTTGAGGCTCGGAGAGATCTTGTCTCTAGCCGAGGTCCAGAAAGATCTTATCTCCTATTGACGTTGCGGTTGAAGCTCATAGGAGATCTTATCTTCAGCCGAGGTTGATATTGAAGTTAAAGCTCGGAGGAGATCTTGTCTCCAGTCTAGATTGACGTTGAAGTTGAGGCTCGGGGGAGATCTTATCTCCAATCGAGGTTCAGGAAGATCTTGTCTCCTGTTGATGTGCGGTTGAAAACTCATGGGAGATCTTGTCTCCAACCGAGGTTGACGTTGAAGTTGAAGCTCGAGGAAGATCTTGTCTTTAGCCAAGGTTGACGTTGAAGTTGAAGCTCGAGGAAGATCTTTGTCTTCAGTTGAGGTTGACATTGAAATTGAGGCTCGGAAGAGATCTTATCTTCAGTCGAAGTTCAGGAAGATATTGTCTCCTATTGTTGTCAAACATAATGGGGCTATTGTCGAGGCCTTTTCTCTCATCCTATCTAAAATAAACGAGGCCTTCGACTTTCTTCACGTTAGGATGAGGTTCTCCTCCTATTCCTAATGGACTGTGGGGGTGCATAAGAGCCGTTGTCGGGGCCTCCCCCTCCATCTCGTCTAAAATGAACGAGGCCTTCGACTTTGCTCGCGTTAGGATGAGATTCTCCTCCTATTCTCAATGAGCTGTGGGGCACATAAGGACCGTTGTCGGGGCCTCTCCTCCCATCTCATCTAAAATGAATAAGGCCTTCGACTTTGCTTGGGTTAGGATGAAATTCTCCTCCTATTTTTAACGGACTATGGGGGTACATAAGGGCCATTATCAGGGCCTCTCCCCCATTCTCGTCTAAAATGAACGAGGCCTTCCACTTTGCTCGCATTAGGATGAGGTTCTCCTCCTATTCCTAATGGATTGTGAGGGCACATAAGGGCCATTGTCAGGGCCTCTCCTCCATCTCATCTAAAATGAATGAGGCCTTCGACTTGCTTATGTTAGGACGAGGTTCTTCTTCTGTTCCTAGCATGGCCACTATTAATTGCTTCTTCCCTGTCATCAGATAGTTTTTGCACCAAGAAATAATAATGTTAAAATGAAAGAGTTTTATTGAAGAAAAATTATCGACAGTACATTCACAGATTCTCTGAGTCTCAAGGTCGTGGGAGCGTTATTCCTCCAAGCTTCTTTAGGCGATAAATTTCGGGCTGGACGACCCCCTCTATTTTATATGGGCCTTCCCAATTTAGGGCAAGCTTTCTCTAGCTCTGAGGCTAAGAGATGGCGGCTCGCCAAAGTACTAAGCCCCCTCAGAAATAGCATTGATGATGTCGGAAGATGGCCAATCTCCTTGTTGTTCCTTCCTTATTAGTGGTTCTAGCTACGATAGCGCCATTGGCTTGCTTCAGACCGACATCTGTGGAGCATTAAGGGAAGGCATAGTTGTGAAACCTTCAAGGGAGAGAACTTCTTCGCGTCCTTCTGTCAAGGCTTCTTTGATGATGAGTTCAAGGAAGAGTTTGGTCTCACTTGCGCTCGGGGGAAGTCCGTGAGCACGGCCAAACTTCAGTCGACCCTCCATCAGCCGTGGGTTTGCTAGACTCGCCTGCCTGCCGCTCTCCTACGGCTTCTTCATCCTTCAACTTGAAGGCTTCTTTCGCATGGGCATATCCCTTGATCCGAGCTAGTAGATCGACAAAGTTTCTGGGGTACTTTTTCTTCAAAAAGAATGGTAAATCGTTCTTCTAAAGGCCGCCCTTGAGTGCGACCATCGCAACTAACTGATCTAAGTTTCAGACCTCCAATGCAGCAGCATTAAATTAGGTGACATAAGCCCAGATGAATTTCTCCTCCTTCTGCTTGATGTTTATTAGGAAACCAAACCTCGGCATGAACGTCGGCTGCTGACGAAGTGAGCCATAAACTAATAGCTCATCTGATCAAAAAAGAAGATCGTACCCAACTTCAATGCCTAGTACTAATTTCTTGCTGCTCCCTTTAAGGTAGATGAAAAAGCTCGACATAAATATGGCATCTAGTGCGCCATGGAGTAGCATCATGATCTGGAAGGCTTCCAAGTGATCGATCGGATCAGATGTTCCATCGTAGCTTTCAAATTAGGAGAGTTTGAAGTTCGACAAAATGGGTTATTACATAATTCGGAAAGAAAATGGAGGATTAGTGCGTACGTTATTATAGTGAGCAGAGGCGACGTGGCCGAGCTCCTCAATCCTCCGATCCATCTCCCATAGTTTTTAATCAAGGACGTCAACTCGATCGTAGATCTTGAAAGGCTTCCGACCGTAGATGGGGAAGGTCCCTTCCGAAGAAGAACCATGAACCAAGCAAAGATCTTCTGCTCTCTGTTTCTCCTTCCCTAAGGCGACGGATATGCTAGCCTAAGTGCCCCTCCTTGGGATCGATTTCTGACATCTCGATGGTGGGTTTTCTGATGGAACCACCATCGAGGGCTGCCACATGGCCTGCACCATTTTGGTGAGGTCCTGAATCTGCTGCATCAATAGGTTAAACTACTCCGAATCTACCATGGCCGTCGGTGGAGGTGGTGGTTGAAGCATCGGCGTTGGAGCTAGAACAGGCAGATCTAGCTCGAATCTGATGGTAGAAGTGGTAGATCTCCTGATTGTCATCTTCTTTAGAGGCATTTCTTGGGATTGAGGGAGAGAATGGAGATGAACCTTGGAGAAGAAGCTCCACAAGGTCGACTGAGCACTCCTTTAAGAACAGGGGTACCTCAAAAATAGAGGCCCTTCCTCTAGCGCCAATTATTGGTGCAGAATCTAGTTGATGCCGGATCGAGCTGGAGTGGAGGAGGACGAGCTCGCTGCCAATGTCCTACAAAATAAAATTTCGTCCGAAGTCGATGGTGGTGGCTCCGGTAGGACCCTCCGATGATCAGATCAGCTCTTCTGACCAACAGAAAATAAGTACTCAGGAAAGAGTTCGACAGAGTTTCAAAAAGAAGAAGAGAGCTTAGAGAAAACGTATCTGAAGAGTCCCTTTTTATAGATGGAGCTTGATTGATAATAACGGCCATACCGTCCGATAGTGGACCGCTCGAAGCCGCATGAGATTCGGTATAAAAAGGAAGGTGTCCTCAGGCTGATAGTGACAGTCATATCATCCGGTAGTAGGCTGCTCGGGGCCACGTGAAGTTTGCTATGGAGAGAGGGGCATCGTCAAACTGATAGCGATCGTTCGTCGAGATTTAATGACCATGGTTCGAAGGAAGCAGGCATTGATTGGCGAAGAACTTCGACATACATCAATTCTAGAGGAATTCGGACTTCTGAAGGGAATACATTTAGAGAGGATCATCCGAAAGCAATCCGCTGGAGAAATCCGACTGAAGGAGAAGTCCGAAAGAAGTTCGACTTCTGAAGAAATCCGACTGAAGGAGTCCGGAAGGGAGTTTGGCTTCTATAGAAATCCGACTGAAGGAGAGATCCGAAAGAAGTTCGGCTCCTGTAGACATTCATCTGAAGGAGAGATCCAGAAGGAATTCGGCTCTCATAAGAGTCCGACTAAAGGAGGAATCCGGAAAGAGTTCGTCTCCTATAGGAGTCCGACTGAGGGAGAAGTCTGGAAGGAGTTCGGCTCCTGTAGGCATCCATCTGAAGAAAAAATTCGAAAGAAATTTGGCTCCTGTAGGAGTCCGACTAAGAAAGAAATTTGGAAAGAGTTCGCCTCTTATAGGAGTCCGACTGAGAGAGAATCCGAAAAAAATTTGGCTCCTATAGACATCTGTCTGAAGAAGAAATTCGGAAGGAGTTCAGCTCCTGTAGGAGTCCGATTGAAGGAGAAATTCGGAAAAAGTATGACTATTGAAGGAGTTCGACTGGGGCTCGACCGTTGAGAAGTTCGAAAGAAGTTCGAATAAGATTTGACCGTTGAAGGAGTTCGGTTAAAGTCCGACCACTGAAGGAGAATTTTCAATCGAAGCTCTTCCATAATTGCTAGTTGCATTAAACCAAGCATCAAGCTGAACTTCGACGAGAACGAAATTTATCCCCAACAATCATGTATATAAATAGAAAGATAAAATAAAAAAAATTTATTAAATTATTTATGCAATTAACTAGCAGGGCACTATTATTTCACTATTATCATATCTTTTCTTTCATCCATACTTTCGCCATATCAACACCACTCTCAAAACTTCCACCACTATCTTACCCCCTACCACCGACACCATAGCCATCCATACTTTCGCCATATCAACACCACTCACAAAACTTCCATCACTATCTTGCCCCTACCACCAACACAATAGCCATCCATACTTTCACCATATCAACACCACTCCCAAAACTTCCATCATAGCCTCAGCCAACATTGTCATTGTTACTACCACCATAACTATCATCTTTATGGTTTTAAATATAATTGACAACACTAAACATATTTATATTTTTAAAAATTAAAAAAAAATAAAAATAATATTTTTAAATAAAAAATGAAAGCAATGCTAAATAACATCTCTTAAAATCTATCCGTCATCCTGAATTTTTGTTGGAAAGTAAAAAGTCCAACAGGATGGAAAAAAAATTTTATCATGAGAGAGAGAGAGAGAGAGAGAGAGAGAATCATATTTCCAGATTCCAGCCTTTAAATTCCAATAATTTGGCTGCGAATGGCCAATCTTCACCTGCTCGAGCCATTCAATTTAGTGTTTGATAGCATGGAATTTTTTTTCCACACGAACTAATATAAGGTGCCAACTAATCCAGTTGGTAAGTCATTGGGAGTTGTTACCAGTAACCTCAATTCTCATTCACAACCGATTTTGAGACAGGCTTCCTCTCATTCTAGTTCTCAACATTTAAAAAAAAAAAAAGGAGAACCCTTTAATATCAGCTATGGGCCAACCATCAAGAGAAACTATCATCTATGAGTGCTGGTTTATCTCTTGCTTCTCATGGGACTGACTGTACGCACATATCACACTGGTGCCAGCTCAGATTCAGTATAAGGTGAAATACGCATCATCATAAAACTGATCCTAAACTCTGCTGCCAATCTGGTGGCATTGCAACAAGCAAATAAACATGCTCTCTCAAACCAAACAGCACGTCTGCAATTCAAAGATACGGGGTCACGTAATCTCATGGCCAATGGAACCTGAAAAAGAACGAGCAACAAAAAGAAACAGTGCTGCAGAGCATGTGCTTCATGGGAAAGATTACAAATTGTCTCATCATAAATATTACTCAATAACTCAAAAATGTTTCTCACCTCAATCTACACTCGCCCTCACGCACGTCAGTCAGTCTGCACTAAATCCAGCATGCTGCAGCGGGTGCTGCAACTTGACTAGAGTTGGAGATTCCCCACCCATGCAGTGATACAAGATGTTCTGTTCCTCTCTTGGGTCCGAGTTCAACAAATCAGCATGCTCAGCCATGGTCATCTGCATTTCGCTAACCTCACTGGCCACACTTTCTTGGTGATCCCCTGGAAGTAACGCATCTGGCAGCACAGCAGTATCAGGGAATGGAATTGATGGCTCCCCAGTTGGGAAGTATTGGTTATTTGAGGTATCAAGATGAACCAGAGATTGTGCAAGAGAGTCTCCACCAATCCTAACAGGCAATTTGGGCAAAGAGCCTCCAGATCTAAAGCGGACAGCAGTTCTGGACTGCACGGCTTTAATCAGTGAAGCAGCAACTTGAGGGGTAGCAATACGGGCACCAGCAGCTATAGCAGCAGCATGCACTAATGGATTTGGACCAGGAGTTTTAGGAGTTTCTTCATATTGGTGAGAAAAGACTTCTAAAGATTGATTGGAGTTGTCATAAGGCAACAAGCATCCTTTGTTCCCCTCTGAAATCTTATCAGACAATGGCAGCACTTTGATTGGAAGAGCTGCTCAAGCATAAAATGATAAATTAGCTCCCTGCTTGGGATGCATAGCAATTCATACCAGCAGAAATGATAATCTTCACAACAAGTAATATAAAGTAATGTTACTAAAGCATGACATATGCACTATCCTTTTCAGGAACATAAGAAACATAGTTTTGTCCTAAAGGGTTTGTCCTACACAAGGAAATGCTATTGTCATAAAGATACAAGTCTAACTGCAATGCTTGGCTGTCATCTTGCATTTTATTCAGTAAACAAATCTCATACATTTATTGGTTGATGTTGGGTGAAATAATCCTACACAAGGAAATGCTATTGTCATAGAGATACAAGTCTAACTGCAATGCTCGGCTGTCATCTTGCATTCTATTCAGTAAATAAATCTCGCACATTTATTGGTTGATAAATCAATCGACAAAATATAAAGCATTAAATGTTAAGTGACAATAATCAGATAAAGGACTTCAAAAAAGGAAAGAAGCTATGTATGACTGAATCTACATGTAGAGATACAGTTGAACAGATAATATAACATAACCTGCATCGCATGGCTAATTACACATTCAAGATTTGATAGATTGCCATTGTGATGTGACAACCACACAACAAAGGCCAAGAACAATCCTGCAGTATCGGTGGCATGGACTTGTTCTGAGACTCAAACTGGAGACTCAGATAAAAGAATAAACCTAAGCAGTAGCTGAGACAAAGGATTTGATAAAACTAAAATAGACTAGAAAATAGCCTCACATAGCAGTGATCGCTGAAGAACTTACCAAACCTCAAATAGACAGAAAATGTTGTGGGATTCATGGTTTATTAAAAAAAAAAAAGAGAATATCATGTAGTAACAAACTAAGAAACCTCAACTTTTATGAATTGACCGGTCTCTCGATGTTCATTGGAGTATGAGTCCTGCAACTATGCACCTCATATCACTCTACCGAAGGTAGTAAATCAAATAACAGTAAAGGTACCAAAAACAATCAAACACTCATTACACCGGCATAAATACATCCATCAATCGAAGTAGTTGTAGGATGAGGAACAAAAGTACCAAATGAAGAGGTGGCTCCCATTGTTGGAACATTAAAAGCTTCAGCAACAGCCTGAAGTGCTGCCACCTGCGCCTCTGAAAGTGCCATACTGGTTGACATGCCACCATTCCCACAATGCGAATCTGCTTGGGCCATTCCAAGGATGTTCCATCCCTGTAAATTCAGAAAAATACTGCATAACTTTCCTGTTATAGATCATGCACAGAACTGCAAAAGTACCTCCTCCCACCTTTCTAAATTTAAGAACACAGTATTATTATAGGAAAATTATGAGCACAAAGCTACAAAAAATACCCCATATATCCTTCCTCGAAGAGGAACATTGGGACATCACAAAGTGAATCTTAAGGCTTAATTTAATGATCATGTTCCATAGAAATTAAAAATTGATACTAACCGACCATTCGGCAAGTTTATGATAACTCTTTCAACAAAGTTCCAAGATTTTTTGACCAAATAAAAAGGGCATTTTTTCACCTGATTATATCATTAATCCAATTAACATTTGGGTAAGGACAAAATCAAATCCTTCATATTTTTTATGTCATAGAATTAACCTGAGACATACAGCAATTGAAAACCAGGTAATCACCATAACAAAAGTTGGATTAGAAAAGTGGAGACATAGGAGTAGGACCAGCTACAAAGATCCTCTGTCTCATATCCTTAAAATAACTATAATCATAGAGAAATTCCAGTAATATCTTACAAGAAAAGGGATCAGAATTTTGACAGACTTGAAACTTCTTTGTGGGACATATATTTCCCATGATATATACTTTATACCTTCACTTATTTATGCGTAATCTTTACACATACAAAGTGCAGGCATATTATACTTTCTTTTTCATTTTAGTTATCAAGCACCTTTTTTAGCTTTTAATAGCTTATATGTTTGTGTACGCTAATCTTTCTAAAGGTCAAATCCATACCCAGTCCAAAACTAATATGTTTTAGGTAGGGGTTCAGCCGTTCAAGTATTCAAATACATAGGCTCGATTAATGGATTACAATGGGTCATGTAATTTATAACAAACTCAGACCTGAACCAGACCTAAATGATGGACCGGTAGGGTATCATCTAAACCATAGACTCAATTCCTCAGAAGACACAACAAATTCACATACCAACTTCAAAACTTGAACCTGCACAGTCCTAGGCACATCCTTACTTCGTTTCTAAAAGTTCAGTTCTTTACGCTCCCAGCCATATCTGCTCTCAAACCTGCTCCCTATTCTAGGAACCATGCAAACCTTTTATAGACTGATAACAAGTTTAGGGATATCGAAACCCACAAGTAGAACTCTCACAGACATTGTATAGGTCACTAAATACCTAGACCTGATCAAATTTATAGCTCATGGTATTGGAAGTGAGAAGCCAGGTTGTCATGAGGCACCCCATTTTTCTAGGGCACTTTGAGCATGCAATTGGGAGAGCAAGTTTTTTCTTGTTTTCCTTTTTTCAGTGGAAGTAAGGATATCTTAGGATTGTGAAACTTTTCACATGAGAAGAAATACTAGCACCGTAATATAGTTTTAGGATTATATATATATCTATATCTATATAAATAAATAAATATATATATATATATATTTTATATATATATATATATATATATAGGTGTGTTTAGCATTTTAATGGTTTATATTTTTACACGTTATACCTATTGAATTTCCTTAAAACAAATCTTTCTAGCCACATGGGTAAGAATTAGACCAAATCTAACCCAACTCAAAATAATAGTGCTACTGGGATGAGTTGGGTCCAAGAAACACTAAAATCAGATTTGAACACTAACCTTAACTCATTAAGTGATGGGGAACAAATCTAGGTCCAAGTGCTAGTAGATATGAAATTCTAAGAACCATTAAGTCTATGGGTTGGTTAAAAATTAAGTCCAGGTACAAAGTGGTCCACATCCAAAAATGTAATGGAAAGATGGGAGGAAAGAATGCTAGTATATGATGATGACATAACAGGAAAAGTGGTAGTGATGGGTGGGAAAATTGGATTTATTAATGTATTTTACAAGCAAGAACAAGCATAAGAGCAAATTTATTTAATCAATAATATAATGTATGTGTTTCTATGTGCATCAGCTATATCATTGGGTTTAGGTTGGGTTGGCTACGTTATTACTAGAGCAATACATAATCATGAACCCAAAATTTTTGTGGGTCCATCTATGGACCCACCAAAAAAACTGTAGCCTATGGGTAGATCTGGTTGGCATTGTGTCCAAGCACGGTCAATTTCTCATCCGAGTTTATGATTCTTAGTTACAGGCCTAATCAACAAGAGTCAGATAGTGGTCGATGTGTTTTACTTATCTTGGCCAGAAAGATACATTTGATGGGCATGCTAATTTATCACCAACTTAAACCTAAACCTAGACCAAAAACAAGGACACGTATTGTCTTAAGAACTTAGACTTGAACTCTTGATGGGCTACATATGGGGTCTAGGGGTACTTGGACCCAACCTAACCTAGTACCATCTGGTCTACTTAAAATTGATGCTATAATTTCTCATCGCCTTCTAGGTTATTGGAGATCCTTCTCTGATCACCAAGCAACAATCTCTCTAATACTCCAAGAGCCATTAACAAATAAAAAATGTTGTTTGATGAAAGAGTGGCAATTTTTACTGCACATAGCTTGGTTGCATAGCCAGCTGCTTTTACCTTCAGAGTTCTGGTGTCAAAACTTACAAGTCGATGCTTAGACGCCACATGACTGGCACTAAAGTAAGAAAAATTGTTACATTGTATAAAAAAATAAGCATGAATAAAATCTATTAAGTGCATGTACATAATTGTTCTCTTCTTGCTTAATTTTCCTAAATTGTTGCTCCCAGCAATTAACATTCTTCTTAGTTCCAAAATATTGCTATTATAGAGAAGTAGGATGAGCAAGAAACATTGTCCTAATTTTCATGACTGTTATAAATGTTAGTAGGCCCTATTGTCTTAAGAGAATTTTTTTAGTTTTTTGAGTTTGTCTATAATATTATTTTTTGAAAATATAGGATTTATACAAGTATTTATAATATAATATAATGTTATATATATGTGTATATAATAAAATATAATATGTTTGTTTTTTTTATTTTTATACTATTTTAAGGGAAAAAGTAATGATCACTATTGTGGTTGAACTTGTACATATTAATGTAAGGAATCCGGTATCGCTTTGATACCAATTATTGGCGCATCATCATAGCATCACCTAGCCCTGATACCATGTTGCAGAAGCTCCTGATCTTTAGCATGAACCTGAGGAGACCTTTGACATTTTCTAAGGACAGCAAACCACCAATGTACCAACCTAGCTCTGTGATGGGGCGCCTCCCTCCTTGGGCTTGAGGGAGGCGCCCCCCTTGAGATGGCAACTCTAGAGAGAAGAGAGATTGAGGGAGAAAAGATCTGTATTCAATCCACGTTCTAAAATCCTAATACAATTTATGTATTTATATATAGCTATTAGGCCCAACCAAAAACTACCCTGACTAATCCAATACATGAAAGCACTCACCGTGACCATGTATACCCATGTCTCCCATGCTCTCATCCCCTGGATCTAAATCCGATCCATACATGTGTTAACCACCTTAAGATCTTATTGGACCAGGCTTTAAGACCCCTTGGATTAATCCTAATCCAAGACCAAACAGAAAATCCAAACAGTTCTGTACGCCACCGTCGAATAAGGTCAACACCTTATTTAAGTTGTTTCTTGCACGGGACTCACACTCGTCCTAGACTCCTGAAGCCAATACCTTGGCTCCTCCTATGGCCTTCCAAGGCTTGGGAGCACCACAAATCCTAATAATTAAAGCAAATAGTTAGATTTGTGTTTGAAAGATAACTGATAACTACTTAAACAATTCAAAACTAATTACTGAAAAAAACTTGCTCACTCCATCCCCAAGCTTTCATTCTTTAGCCCTCTTCTTCTCTCTCCATCCTCCCTCCATTGATCCTTCCCTCTCTTCCTCCCCCTCCTCTCTCTCATTGATCCATCCTCCCTCCATTCAACACCTTATTTAAGTTGTTTCTTGCACGGGACTCAAACTCGTCCTAGACTCCTGAAGCCAACACCTTGGCTCCTCCTGTGGCCTCCCAAGGCTTGGGAGCACCACAAATCCTAATAATTAAAGCAAATAGTTAGGTTTGTGTTTGAAAGATAACTGATAACTACTTAAACAATTCAAAAATAATTACTGAAAAAAACTTGCTCACTCCATCCCCAAGCTTTCATTCTTTAGCCCTCTTCTTCCCTCTCCATCCTCCCTCCATTGATCCTTCCCTCTCTTCCTCCCCCTCCTCTCTCTCATTGATCCATCCCTTCCTTCATCTCCACAGATCAAAGTCAAAGGGCAAAGTTGTTAGTTGGTTATGCCAAGACAAACAATGGTTGTGAAAGCCTAATAAATTGGGCAACAAAGGCCTCAAATCCCGAGTGCTTGGCTTCAATTTTTTTTTTTTTTTATGGGCTAGTGGAGGGAAGGATAGTGGAAGGAGTTGAGGGAGATCGACTAGCATTAGCATTTGGGAGTTCGGATTTCTGGGATAAGTAATGCATCATCCTCGACAAAAAAAAAGGGATAGCCATATCAATGCTTGTGCAGTTGAGAGGAAGGCAGGATGAGCAAGACAGCCCCCAGCCTAAACTCATTGGGACTTCAAACCTTGGGTGTATGTATGTTTGTTAGGTGCAAGTGTATTTTGGACAATAAAAGATTTCACATAGGAATAAATGCTTTTACATATTTTCAATTTTAGGACTTCACATACATAATCTAGGTGTGTAGTTATCTTATAACTCATATGTTTGTAGATTGACACCTAGTAAAGTTCTTCATACTATAAACTAAGGTAGATTTGCTTGAGATCTAGACCAAATCCACATCCAATCAAAAAGAGTTAGGAGTCTAAAGTAATGTTAGCTATCGTCCTTATGGATGAGATCCACTTAACCTCGAACTTCCAAGATAATCCACCTCCTGAGATTGAGTAGTTGATGGAGGAGTTTAAGGATGTGACCCCAAAGGACATACCAGATGGTCAAACTGAGGTTATAAACCATAACCTTGATAATCTACTTAGGTGTATAGTTGACGATAGACTTGGTACATAGGATTTGTCATTGCCTATGGTGGAATTTGCCTATAACAGCTTAGTGAATCGGTCTACTGGCAAGAGCCCCTTAGAAATTATTCATGGCCTTAATTTTTATCAACTCATTGATCTTGTACCCTAACCTACGGATAACTGCATTTTTGAGTCTACCACTTCCTTCGGTCAACATATTCATGACATGCATGCTGATATTTGATGAAAGATTGCTATGAATATGGAGAAATATAAACTTGCTGCTGATGCTCCCCATAAAAATGTAAACTTTAATGAGGATAACTATGTGATGGTTCGTATTTGTCCTAGAATGTTATCCCAATCATTCATTCAAGAAATTGCATGCTCGAGCTACTAGTCCCTTTCACATCCTTCGTAAACTTGGATCTAATTCTTATTATTTAAAATTATATTCTGATTTAAAATTTAGTCCAATTTTTAATATTACGGACTTGTTTCCTCATCGAGGCACATTCGAGCCTCCTACCATGCATGAAGATGTTCCTACTAGTTGCACTACTTCATCTTCAATGCTAGTTCCAGTTCTTCCTCCACTCCCATCAAAAAATATCACTGACGAGATTGTTTCTGCTACTCATGATGGATTTCAAATATTTTTGGTTAAGTGGCAGAACCAGCCAAATTCATATGCTACTTGAGTTCATGAGGATGAGTTACACCACATTGATCCAGATCTCCTAGAGGCCTACCGCAATTCCTCGCAAAAGACGAGTTCTTTTCAGTCAAGAAAAAATGATAAGAATCAAGAATTTTGCACTTATTTTAGACGGAAATGTCATAAATTAGGAATTATGGGATTTTGAATAATTGAGAGATTTTTTAGAGATTTTATCTTGTTTCCATCTTAGAGAGATTTTATTTTGTTTTCATCTTATTTGAGAGACTTTATCTTGTTTTCCTATTGAGAAAAAATTCTTATTTCCATCTTAAAGAGATTTCATCTTATTTTCTTATTAAGGGATATGATTTCCACTTTTATTATGATGTGATTTCATTTCTATCCTATTTGAGTCTTTTAAAGACTCCTATTATATTGAAGGGATAGCTTGGAATGATAAATCGAAAATCCTAAAGTGGGCTGTTTTTCCTTCATTTTATCTCCCTCTCCTATTTTGCCATCTTGAGTTTCTTGGTGCCGCATCAAGGGGAGAGGGAGAACCAGAGTAAGGAAGAGAGAGAAAGAGGAGGGAAGGAGAGAGAGAGGGCGGCGAAGTCGATGGTGACCGTCAGAGGGCCACAAAGACCTTGGATGGTCGGAGGATTGGGAGTGAGTGAGAGCTAGAGAGAAAAAAAGAGAGGGAGGAAGGCAAGGGAGAGAGCAGGGAGGCTAGCACCCCGTTTTCAGTCTAGAGGAGCACTAGGATGGAGAACCAGCAATCCAAAGGCATCCATGGCCCTCTAGCGGCCACTATCGATCTCTCATCCCTCTCCCTCTCCTTCCCTTCCTCCCCCTCTCTATCTATTTTCCTCCCTCCAGAGGAAGGCAGAGATCCGGCAGCCTTGGTGGCCCTCTGATGACCTCCCCAACATTTCCATTTTCTTCCTCACCCCCCCTCTCTTCCTCTCTTTCTTTCTTCCTTCCTCAATCCTTGCCAGTATTTCATTTTGAACACCGAAACCATCTCAATCAGCCGCCAGTATAGTTTGGCATGCCCTAAATTGGGTGGTTTCAACGATTCCACCATCCATGCTGATGAAAGAGCATACTAAAATAACCCTTTATAGTGGATAAGAATTTGCAAAATAGGAGTTAGTGAAAAGTAGAAAAATCTAAGAAAGGAGCCAAATAAAAAGAGAAAGAAAGAAAGAAAAATGTAAAGTAGAAAAATAAGTTTTCTTCCAAACTACGATCTATCTATTTAAAGTAAAGACATATTAAGCTGGCTTATTGCAAATACAATATCTAATTAATAGGTTATTTGCTAATTGATTTTTGGAATATTTTAAGAATGGTAAGTCACAAGATTCTTAAGTGATCAAGTGGCATGAAAATCTCCTTAGCTTTAAACATCATCGTGTTTTATTTTTTATGACTTTTAATGTATGAAGTTAATAATCGCTACTAGTGTCAAAAGGAAAATGAGTTTTTACAATCTTAGTTGTCTTTATTATTTTGACAAATGACCCAATGTTTCAGACAGAGTTCTGTTGGATACCTAAGAGTAATTAGTAAGCAATACTTTCAGATACAGTGAGGAACATAAAGCATTATCCTGGAAAGAATGTTTAAAAGAGCTTTAACTAAGGAGAGAGAGAAAAAGCTTCTACACTTACCATCAGGCTAGAAAGAGAAGAACTGAAAGAAAATCAGAATCTATAGTCTTCAAGTGTAATGTAACTGCAATCTTGCTTGTCCAACTTATGTTAGCCTTCAGTAATTTGTGAAAGACAACTAAAATTACTGAATATGGCATTAGTCTAAGACTCGCAAGCAAAATTAGCTAACCCATCTGCCGCAAAGTTAGTTTCCTAAATTAGATTAAGAATTAGACAATATGCCAATTCTCTCAGAAAATAAAATATTATCCATGATGTCTGCAGGTGGCTGGTAATCATATTCACCAACACTGAAGAATCAGATTCCACTAGCATATTACTGAAACATTTTTGACTACATAGCTTTAATTCTAGTTGTCAAACTTATCATGGAATATCAATAATCTTTGGCATAAGAATCGATAAGTATATTTGGAGTGCAATTTTCTTGGATAAATTTCTAAGTATATGATTAGCAACAAATTTTATTATTTTCTCTTTTACCAGAAGTTTCAAACTATTGATTTTCATAACTAGTAATATAGTACCGTGGAATTTGTCTGCTTAAGAAGTTTTATAGAGTTTGGCAATTTGCAAAGTGGGAAGGGAAGAGTCATCAATCTGGTGAACATAGAACATCTCAAACTCCATAACATGTGTATCCTTGGTATGATACATGACAACATTTGTTAGTTATTCTATCTTAAAAATGATAAAAACGCAGCATCACAAGGTAAAAACGCAGCATCACAAGGAAAAAACTATCATAATGCCACTCAATGCATATGTTGTTATCTAGTATAGGAAGCAAGTTCATGCACAACATTTATCAAATAATAGACCAGCAAAATTAAGATTCACAAGATAACATTAAAATATTACTCGATTTATTGTGCAATGGTCAAATGGGAAGTTGCAAGACCATCCTCTTCCAAGCAATTGGCGCACCTTGCTCCAATAAATGGCGTGAAAAATATGAAAATGGAGTAGCAGTTTTCACATATATTGCTAATGAAGGGAGAAATGGGCACAAAAATACCCTAACTTGGTTCAATTTTGCTATTATTTCTGATTGCTTTACTAATTAATATGATCTTTGTTGTTTTCATGGACTGTTTATGCATTCAGAGTTCTCAATCAACAAATGTATAGAATCTGATGTGGTGGTGGTGGTCCCTTATTTGTTATTCTCCACCTTTTCCAACTAGTAGGGCCACAACTTTAAAGTTGTAGGCTTGTAGTTGACATCTAAAGAAAGGATCCCACAAAGGAGTTCTCAATCAACAAATGTATAGAATCTGATGTGGTGGTGGTCCCTTATTTGTTATTCTCCACCTTTTCCAACTAGTAGGGCCACAACTTTAAAGTTGTAGGCTTGTAGTTGACATCTAAAGAAAGGATCCCACAAAGTATAAAGGGTTATGTCAATAGTGAATGGTGTGAACACCTAGATGAGGTCAGCTAGAGTTACAATGACACCTTTAATGACAAACTTCCTTCTTTTATCCTCTCTTGCATATCTTGTGGTTATTAGTCCTAGCTAAATAGCATATGTTACCTTTTTCTTTGCCTTCACATTTCCTCTGGAAGAAGTTTTAGAGAGAACTTATTTCTAGGAGAAAGAATTTAGGGGGATGATTAGGGTTTGAATGAAAAACTACTTATTTCTAGGAGAAAGAATTTAGGGGGATGATTAGGGTTTGAATGAAAAACTATGTTGCTCCATATTTATTTTTTAATGTTATGTAGAAATAAAGATCTTTATCTCTTTCTTTCTCTACCATTTAGTCTTGAACATTTCATTCAGAGCTAAGCTGTGGAATTACCCTTTTAGATTTAAGATTTGATCAACTCCTAGAATCTCTGCAAATATCAAGGGGATCTAGACTTGTGTTTACAGATTTCCAATTGTAGATTCAATTGAAAGATCAAATAACATAAATCAATGTGGTATTATAGCAATAAGTTCTAGCACTGGAGAGTCAATTTTTCCTTCAACTGTGTTATTTGTCTCAAAATGTTGGGCAACAATGAGGGTTCAAAAAAACAAGAAAGAATGTTCAGACAAGATGTGGGTAAGACTAGAAAAGATGAGTGAGAAACAACTACTGGTACTTGAAAGGTGTTGTAAAGGTTATGTCAGTTGAGGAGAAAGTAATGGAGAAATGATTGAGATGATACACACATTCTCAATGAAAATTTAAGGAGATTTTGATCAAGAGATGTACCTGAATGTGTTCTGCAACTTAGGAAGAGAGGCAGAGACTATTTAAGGTGACATGGATTGGAGTTGTCAAAGGATTTCAGAAGGCTTGGTAACACAAAAGGTAGCCTCTAATACGAATGATTGGGAAATAAGGATTCATTAAGCTGATCCCTAGCTTAATGGTTATGAGTATGGTTTATGATAACAAATGTGAGAGCATGGTTTGTCGTATCAAACTGATAGGAATCAGGGTTTGCGTACTTATTCAAGAAGGAAATCTTGATTCCTATCATTCCCTTCTGGTTGGAAAAAAACTCGACTCTGACGAGGAATTAATGTAATCTTCTAAAATTCCTGGATCGATACGTCGTAGTTCTTCCTCAAGAATCCACGTAGCATCTAAATCTAGACGTCCTTGCCATTTGATCAAAAATCTTCGAAATCCTCCATCAGCAGAAGACATAATTTCATCTGTAAGAATGCATTCAATTTGATCTGATGAAGCCGGAGAAAATGATGGAAGAACCGGAACTGGCACTAGAGGAGGAATGTGATCCCTGCTGTCACCCGCATGTATAGTAGGAGGCTCAAATGTGCCTCGATAAGGTAGTAAGTCCTCAACATTGAAAATTGAGCTGAATTTTAAATCAGAAGGTAATTCTATAAAATATGCATTAAGCCCAAGTTTACGAAGAATGCAAAAAGAACCAGTGGCTTGAGCATGTAACTTTTTAAATGAATTTCATGGATAACGTTCAGGACGAATATGAACCATCATTAAATTCCAATTTTCTACGATGAGCATCAGCAGCAAGTTTATATTTTTCTGTATTCATGGCAATCTTTTATCTGATTTTAGTATAAATTTTATTAATGTGTTTAGCAAAAAAAGTCGCAGACTCGGAAGTACGATTATTCATAGGTAAAGAAATAAGATCAATAGGCTGACGGAGATTAAAATCATAAACAATTTCAAAAGGGCTTTTACCAGTAGACCTATTTACTGAATTATTGTAAGCGAATTCTGCGATAGGCAATGACAAATCCCATGTTCCTAGTTTATCTCTAACTAGATACGTAAGTAAATTACCAAGACTTCCATTTACAACCTCTGTTTGACTATCAGTTTAGGGATAAAAAGCTAAAAAAAATTTTAAAATAATTCCAAATAATTTTCATAGGATTTTCCAAAAATAACTCACAAACTTAACATACTACTAAAGTGGGTAATCCGTGAAATTTAACAAATTTCCTAAAGAATAACTTAGCAACAGAAGAAGCATCAGAAGTCTTATGACAAGAAATAAAGTGTGCCATCTTGGAAAATCTATCAACAACTACTAAAATTGAATCATGTCCCCTTGCAGTTCTAGGTAGACCAAGAATAAAATCCATACTAAGATCTTTCCATGGGGAATGAGGAATCGGTAAAGGAGTATATAATACAGTGTTTTGTTTTCTAGCCTTGCCTAGCAGACACGCACGACACTGAGAGATAATTCGAGCTACGTCCTTTTTAAGAGAGGGCCAGTAAAATCTATCCTCAACCATAGCCACAGTTTTATTATGTCCAAAATGACCTGCTAATCCTTCTGCATGAAGTTCCCAAACAAGAAAATCTCGTAAAGATGTTCGAGGTATACAAAGATGACAGCCTTTAAATAGATAACTGTCTCTAATTATAAAATCAATATATTCTTGATGGTTTTCTTGACTAACCTCTTGATAAATATCAAAAAAATCAGGACAATGCTGGTAATCATCTTTCACTCGCTCAAAATCAATTACCTCGGTATTCATGGATTGTAAGACAGTAATTACTCTACTTAATACATTAGCAGCCCTATTCTCAACGCCAGCTTGATGTTTGAGAACAAAAGTATAATCCTGAAAAAACTCTACCCATTTAACATGCCTAGCACTAAGTTTCTTCTGGGATTGAATGTATCTAAGGGACAGGTGATCAAAATATAGAACAAACTCTTTAGGTAAAAGGTAATATCGCCAATACCTAAGGACTTGAACTACAGCGTAAAATTTTTGGTCATACGTAGAGTATTTTTGCTTAGCTTCATTGAGTTTTTCACTAAAATAAGCTATAGGATGACCCTCCTGGCTAAGAACTCCAATTTCTATACCTGATGCATCACAGATTACTTCAAAAACTTTGAAAAAGTCAGGATGTATCGGTACAGATGTCTCAGTTATCCTAAGCTTTATTTCATTAAAAGCTCTAACAGCATTAGTTGTCCAATGAAACTCACCTTTCTTCATGCAATTTGTAATAGGGACCATAATGGTACTGAACTCTTTAATAAATCGTCTATAAAAAGAAGCTAGACCGTGAAAACTACGAACCTCAGAAAGGGATTTTGGTTTAGGTCATTTTCTAATTGCTTTCACTTTCTCAGAATCAGCCATGATACCTTGAGAGGATACGAAATACCCTAAAAACAGTACTTATCTTTGAAGGAATGAACACTTCTTAAGATTAATATATAATCTAGCAGATTTAAGAGTGACAAAAACTTTCCTAAGATGACTTAGATGTTCTTCTCTAGACCTACTGTAGACTAGAATATCATCAAAATAAACAACTAAAAATCTACCAATGAAGGGTCTCAATAACTCAATCATAAATCTCATAAATATACTAGGAGCATTGGATAACCCCAATGGCATGACTAACCATTCATAAAGTCCATCTTGGGTTTTAAAAATAATTTTTCATTCATCTCCAGATCGAATTCTGATTTGATGATACCCACTACGTAATCGAATTTAAAATAAATTACAGAGCCAGCTAACTGATCAAGCATATCTTCAAGCCTAAGAATGGAAAACCTATATTTGACAGTAATCCTATTAATGGCTCTACTATCTATACACATCCTCCATGTACCATCTTTCTTTGGTGTCAAAAGGGCTGGTACGGCACATGGACTAAGACTAAGACGAATATGATCTTTATATATTAAACCATCTACTTGTCTTCTCATTTTCTCACGTTCCTTAGGATTCAATCTATAATGTGGAATATTAGGTAATTGAGATTCTGGAACTAAATAAATAGCATGCTGAATATCTCATAAAGGAGGAAGGCCATCTGGTATTTTTTCGGAAGTCACATCCTTAAATTCTTCTAATAATTGTTCAATCTCAGGAGGTGGGTTATCTTGAATGCCTGAGGTTAATCTAATTTCACATTTAAGAATGACTGCTAACATAATCCCAGACTCTGAACTTTCTTCTTTAAATTTCTTATGAGTTAAAATATGACAGTTCTTATGTTTAGGAGTTTGATATGCATTCTTGTCTTTTCTAGAAGGTCAGAACTCACTAGGTTTGGCAAAATTTAACCTAATTTTCTTATCTTTATATGTAAACACAGGTATTTTCTCTACCAAACTTATGGGCATCTACATCATAGATCCATGGTCGACCTAATAAAACACTAGCAACCTCCATTGGTAAAACATCACATATAATTTCAGCAGAATAAGATTCCATTTTAATTGGTACTAGACAACATTCATTAATAGGGAGAGATGTTTTGTCCATCCAGGCAATCCTATAAGGATGAGGATGAGGATGAGGATGAGATTGAGATTTTAGTTTTAATGGCAGACTTAGATACTACATTCATAGAACTACCACCATCAATGACAAGTTTACATACCTTATCCCCATATTATACATATGTGTGAAAAATACTAGTACGTTTTCAAGCTTCAGAATCTACAGAGGTGGTGACTATACAGCGCATGACATTAACCTGACCTCCTAACTCTTCATATTCTTCTTTGTACTCTTCTTCAGAATTAGCTGGTTCTAGGGGATTAAAATCTTCTAGTGTATTTTCAGCTGGAATTGTTTCCTCATATTCTAGTTCTATTGTCAAGATACGACGTGGACATCTAGCAGCCATGTAACCCTTTGCATGGCAATAATGACACTCTATGTTTGACGAACTAGCTGATTGAGAAATCTTTGGCATAGGTTCTCAGATCTTAGTTTCTGTAAGAATTGATCCTACACGAGGAGCTATCTGTGACATATTCCTTGTACGGCTAACAGGGATAGACTTGGACTGTCCAAATTCAGTAGCAAAATTAGCTCTTCTCCTTTGACTTGAAATTCTATGAAATTTCTTTATTTCTAGGGCTTTATGATAGACCTCTCCTATAGAATCAGGTGAATATAAGAAGACTTCTCTTTTTAAATCATTCCATAAACCGCTAATGAACTTAGAAACTAATTTTCATGAATCCTCGGATATATCACATCTCAACTGTAGATCCTCAAAACGAGTCATGTAGTTAATTATGCTAGTATTTTCTTATTTAAGAGTGTACCATTGATCTAATAATTGACCTTTATAATAAATAGAAATATATTTCTCATACAGTTTGAATTTTATTTCTTCCCAAAACATTATAGAAGGATGTCCTATCCATTCTAAATCCCTTTCAACAGTTTGCCAATACCGCTTGGCAAATCCTATTAATTTTATTTTTGTGAAACGGATGCGAGAGGCATCCGACATATGATACCACTCAAAATAAGACTCTAAATCTAATAACCAGTCATGAAAGGCTTCAGGATCCAATCTACTGTCATAAGAAGCAACTTCTACTTTAACCCCTTATAATGGTTTTTCTAAATCTTCATGTCTGTTCGGATATGCTCTATATTGTTGTCCTTGGGATCTAAAGTGTCCAGAGTTTCGTGCATACCTAATAGGCTGTCTAGGATTCTTAAATATGGAATTTGACGACTCTACTTCTCCTTCAAAGCCTTCTCTTTCATATTCATCTATCCTAGGATAATGATAACCCTCAAAATTGTTTATGAAATGGTGGATAATCGGAGAAACTGTTGTATAGATCTGGGGTGCCTGAAAAGTTTCACTAGTATGCATAACATGACTCTAGCTTCCAGTAGACTTAAGGTTTTGTGAAAAAAATCGATGAATAGGTTGAATACTAGGGGGATCGTCTCCTACAGGTTATTTGCCTATTCTCGATTCTCTGAGGGATAATTGGCGTTCTATCTATTGACCTATAAGATTTGCCATATCTACGCGACTGTTCACTTGGATAGCATGAACCTCACTGATCTCAGTGCGAAATTGATCCAAAGACTAGTAAATTTGATTTAAAAATTTTTGAAAGATTGTTTGATTTTTTTTGGCAGTTTCTAGTTCTTTTTCCATTGCAGTTTGTGCATCTTTTAGATTACCAATAGCCATGATAGAGAAATTTAAAATTAATTTTAACTATGATGCTCACAGTAAAAATTATAAAGTCCAACTTAATGTCTATGTTTCTAGTTCGTATAATAGCAAGGTATGTAGGTGTTGGGTGCAAGAAATAGCAAATATGTGGAAGAAATACGAGCCTAAGCAATTTTTAAATTATCTAAGATTTAAAAAATTCTAAAATTAATGGAGGGATCGTACCTTTTCACCTCATGGTGCGTGCAGGTTGAAGAGCAATTTTTTTCGGGTCTATGGACCAGGTCTACAAACCGAACGATCTATAAACCGCGTGAGCAGGTGGCTGTAGACCGCGAGCATTCTTTTCCCTTCATTTTACGGTCTCTAGGGCTCCAGTGTTCGACGGGCAGGGACGAACAGCAGCGAACTCCGGCTAGTTGATGGCGAGGCGAAAGACGATGGTAACGACGGCGATTCGGTGATGAGGCGCCGACGACAATGGGAAGGGAAAAAAAGGCCGATGATCTCAATCAGAGGGGAGATCGGAGTCTCCCACCCGATTGAGAGTCCTATTGGAGATCGAAAGGAAGACTGAAGCCGGCAATGATTGCGTCAATGTCGATGTTGATGAAGAAGTCCGCGACGACGGTCGGCGGTGAAGAAGGGAGTGACGGCTGTCGGAGATGGGCAGCTGCGATTCAAGGGGTCCGACGGTCTACAACACAGAAGAAGGGGCAGAGAAAGTGCGGAGATGGATGGTCGAGGCAACATCGACGGTCGGTAGTGGAGACGGTGTCGATGGCGATCGATCAATGACGAGGCGATCGAAAGGAGAAAGGGCGGAAAACGAAGTCGACGAAAAAAGCCTCCTTCCGCCGCTCCAAGCCTCCCACCCGATCGAAGCTCTTTGGGGAAGATCGTACGTGACGTCAATGGCGGTCAGCGGCGGTCGGTGGCAGAGATGGCGATGGAAAGATCGATGGTGAGGCGGGTTGGACTGTGACAGGAAGTCTGTCAAGGGTTTTGGCAAAGAAGAAAAAAGAGGAGAGAGGGAGATGTGTTCGGCACGGAATGGATGGAGAGAAAGAGAGGGGAAAGGAGCACATAGAACAAGAAAAAAAATTGTAGGATGTTCGCTCTGATTTTATGTAGAAATTAATGGATTTAATTTTTATGAATTAATTTAGGTTATTCTATTTTGTTGGGATTCCTAATTTGGTTAGGATTATGTAATAAGAGTTCTATTAGGATTCAAGTTAACTGTTAGAGTCCTATTAGATTATGTTTTTGTTTCTCTATTTAAAGGCTCCACCTGTATGGAGAAACCTCAGACCTAAATTATTGATTAAAAAAATTTGAGAATTGATTTGAGTTTTCTTTCTTTTCTAATTTTTTCTTGCTTTTTAATTTTTCTTTTGGTTTTACATCATAAACCATACCACCCCAAACTGGGCGTACCATGCTGTATCAATAGCAAACTAGTATTTGGTATGGGAGGCACACCAAGTGTCAATACCACAAATTGACACAACAACACGATACCAAAAAAGTACTAGTATTGGTATTGAAACTTATATTGTGAACCATGTGGGAGAAGCTAAGAGATCACAAAGAAAAGCTCAAAGACATATAGGACGCCTATATGGAGATGTGGAAGGATCTTTTGTCCAACCTTGAAAATCTCTTGTCCTTCATGATGGGGACAAAAGTGCATGATGAAATTAAAAAGGTAACACAGGCATTGCTTCATCAAATATAAACAGCAGAATGACTGCGAGTATTTGAAAGGTGTTATAAAAGTCAATTAAGGACAAAAGCGATGGAGAGTAGATTGAGATGACATACACATGTTCAATGAAAATCTAAGAGATTCTTATCAAGAGAGGTAATTGAATGTATATTCTACAACTTAGGAAGAGAAGCAGACAAATTACACAACATGGATTGATTGGAGTTGTCAAAAGGATTTCAAAAGCTTGCAATAGCACAAGAAGTAGACCCTTACAGGAATGATTGGGGAATCAGCATTCATTATGCTGATCCTAATGAACAGACTAGCTTGATGGTTACGAGTATGGTGTTTGCCAACAAATGTGGGCAGTTTAGGAAATCATGAAGTAAAGCTCAGATATATAGGATGCCCATATGGAGAACTAGAAGGATCTTCTATCCAACTTCAAAAAATTCCCATCCTTCGTGAAGGGGACAGATGTACATATGATGAAATTAAGATGGTAGAACAAGCATTGCTTCATCAAACAAAAATAACAAGGGACCAGAAGAAAACACATAATTTGAAAACAGATTTAACTCGATTAGATCCAAGACAAGCAGAGTGATTTCTAACATCTTGTACAGCATTATAATTTCTTAACCAAGATGACAAAATGTTTCTTAACCAGCAAGGATGCATGCATGCATGTGTATGTATGTGCCGAAGCCAAGGACTAACTGTTTTAGGCAACAGCAGGCCCTTGGGAACAAGTGCGGGACATGATGTCCCAAAATGTTTCAAAATTTTCATTGACATCACATGCACAAATCAACACTAGCACCCATCAAATAATGACCCATACTCATTTAAACAGCAACTCCTATCAGATTTTAGGATGCCAAATATGAGTTGACAGCAAGACCCAAAACTCACTGCAATTTAATACATCCATTGCAAACACAATGAAATAACTAGACCTTGTTAGATTAATGATGTTCATGTTGACTAATCTTGACCAAAATTTTTATATGGTATTTAGCCTCAGCATTGAAACAGCATCAATATTATGCTTATATTTTTTTTCCCCTCCAAAAATGACGTCTTGTATAAAGCTAGCAGTTAAAGGATGATAGATCCAAATAATTAGTTAAATCATCAACTAAGCAACATCTATGGATCAAATTATGGGTATAGAAGGGGCATTTTGCATAATTTAACCAAAAAATGACTTCCTAAAATTAAACATTATCAACATACTGAATAATGAAAAATACAAATAATATATGACACTCTACTAGATTGCCTATACATAGTTCGCATCAGCTATAGGAAATGGAAGAATATATGTAACAGTCCAACTAAGAACTAAATCTGTGACAAATATGACCAACAAAAGTACATGTTTATGACATCAACATATTTTGATTGTTTTGTTGTACATTGATTGTTTTATTGCATGTAACCCTATGCATCATTTCTAAAGTTGATAGTGGATGCCAATTACAGAAGAGGCAATCATAGAATTGTTATCAAACAAATATTACTATGTAGTATCAGGTTAAGGTTTAAATGAAACTAAAATACAACCATTAGTCCTTCAAACAAACAGAGGATTGGCACAAGCAATAGGAGAAAGAAGTAGAGTTGATATTCGAAGTAATTTGAGAAGAGAAATGAAACCTGAGGTTGGTTTGCAGCTTCATCTTGTTTGGAATCCCTTTCACCTACATCCCGAATGGTAATGAAACTATCCATACCATCCACTGTTGTACTATGTTTTCGTTTCCTTCCTGCAGACATACTTGTTCCTGGTAATCCATTTCCATCCAATCTTTGTGCAGTAGGAGACAGCTGCTTCTGGACAGAAACAGGAATCATCATATTAAGCCGTTGGTTTTCGAGCCCTCCCTGTACTGCTTGACCATTAGGGAAGTTAGTTGCTGAAGGAGCTTGACCAGATTCATTAGGCAAACCAGGGGTAATAACCACAAGGTTCAAGGGCTGCTGAATAAGCATAGGACCACTAGAAGAAGCTACCTCCCTAGCTTCATTTGAGCATTGTTGATTGTCCATGGTTATCTGATTGATAGAATCTTTTGTCCAGATGACATGATCAGCATTGCCTCCACTGACCAAACTACCAAGCTGTGGGATCATATCAGTATCTTTTTTTGCAGCTATAACCTTTTGAGTAGCCTCCCGCAGAGCAAACATAGCCACATTAAAAATTTCCACTGATGTTGCTCCCTCCTCTGCAAACCTAATCCCTTCTTGATGCAGCCTATTGAATCGCCAGGTCACAGAGCTCTGACCTTCTCGAAGTTCACCCTCATCTGCATCCAGCACAGCCGCACTTGGAACTGGTAGTGATGCACGGACACCACAGTGAATGCGTCTTGTAGGCTTTGGTGGTTGATAGCTCAGCTCATTCCCTACAACAAATGGAGGATGATTGTGTTCCTTCTCGAAATTTGCAACAAGCCATAAACCAGAATCTAGTTTCTTCACAACGAGCCTGGCTAAACAACCCACTCTCGTTAAAGCTCGAGATCGCTTAGTTCTTCCATATTTCCTCACATAATAACCCTCCTTGGAACACACAAATCGCCTGCAAATAATTGATCCATCTCGTGCACGCCGGCACTTGCTGATACGAACAGTAAAACCCATATCCTTTGCATATGCATTATAAAATGTCCGGGCAGCTTCTTCAGACTGGAACTGCATACCCTCATATGGCTCAAGATCCGAAGTTCCCTGGGGAAGTGTCGCCACAACCAGTCCTCTCTCGACTGGATTCTCCTTCTTGTCAAGACAATCCTCGACCTTCTTTACTTCCACAAGCATGCGTGGCTTGAGGTCCACTTGCGTTGGAGCCGTTGGCTCATGGTTGTGTTCCTTAACAAACTTTGTTACAAGCCAATTGCAAGAACTCTGCTTCTTTACCACAAGCATCGCCATGCAACCCACCCTCGTGACCATCCGCTGCCTCTTGCTCCTGGCCTGGCCCTTTTGCATATAGAAGCCCTCCTTGGAACAGACAAACCGGCGGCATATGATGCTACCATCGCGCATCGAGCGGTGGCATCTGCTAACACGGACCCGGAAGCCCACACGACAGGCGTAGGCGTTATAGTATGCCCTGGCAGCCTCTTCACTGTCAAACTCCATGCCCACATAGGGCTCCGCATCTGGGTCCCCCTCATTCACAATCAGCGCCCTCCTGTCATAACTCTCTATCATCTCTCCATCCTTTCCAGTGGGGGTCTTGGCGCCGTCCATGGCTTCATCCGAGCACTCCATCCCGATGTCCCCCAAATCCGAGTTAGGAGATTCGTCCTCCTCTGGATCCCTCTCAGGACCCAACACCTGAGCTTCCAAGGAAGACATCGGTGCTAGTCACCTATAAACAAGAAAATTCAATATTTTTATTTTACTTTAAGAAGTTCAGGGGCACGAAACAACACTCATTCACAAAAGGAATGAAATCCGTAAAGATATCGAAGCTCCCAAGAAATCGGTAGATCAAGAAAGTGGGGAAGTGAGTAGATGGGTATCAAAATTGATACTCACTTGACGATTCACTAACTGGATTGGATTGGACGATGGCGAGTGATCACCGGATTACCCCATCGGAGAATCTATAAGGTAGGGTTTTCTCGTCGAGCGATGAAGGAAGCGAAACGGATAACAACCTTGGTCTTTGTCCCTGTTGTTCCTGCGCTCCTCTTAGGGGTCCGTCGTTCGCTGAGGAGGTTGTGGTGGTGGTGCTGATTTAAGGTTTTCGGGGCCAGGGAAGGAGGAACCAACGTGCGGGGTGACCGGGAAGCGCCGGATTCAAGTGGCAAGGTGAAACGGTGAGCTGCGAAGGCCAATGTTACGAATGTCCTCGCAACACGGATCTGGAAAAGAGTGGGTCCCACTCATGGACCTGGGTATTTCTTTTTCTTTTATATTAATTTTTTACTTATTTCTTGCCATGCATGACCGAAGGAGCATGTACATCCCTATTGCCACAAAGATCGGGACTAGTTTGTGGAGGGCTCAACCGCCACAAAGCCGCAATACAACATACCCACCTTTTTAAGGAAGTGGAAGGCAATGGCGGCATGCAATCTGTGGTCATTGCTCTATCAAAAAATTTCGAAAAGTCAATCATTCCAACTTAAGGATGTATGCTTATAGATTTGTAAGAGGATTTTACACATAGTGGTGCACAATTCTCCATGTTTACTGGAGGTTTGTCACCTACATAGCACTTGATTCTAGTATAAGGATCTATTCTTACATCTCAACCACGGGATCGCCATCTGATCCTTGATTGCCAAACAAGTTTTGATCATGAGAGCACTGCAAGTTGTTCCTCCCTAGGTCATAGCATGCTTGGTCCAAGGCTCTTCATGGTGGATAGATGCAAAAGAAATCACGCGATTTGAAATAAGACTATAAGCTTGCAATATAATAGCCAACGTATGTTTTAAAGCAAAATGTACCATCATCAATAAATATGTGCCTAGGGGAAGGATGGAGAGGAAAGGATTATAAAAAACTCACTCCTCCCTCTAATTAAAAACTCCTTAACAAAAATAATATATAGCTTAATCCCCAGGCTAAATTCATGTATGTGAGGCTCAAATAGTGGATACTAATTTGAAAGAAGATGAAGAAGAAAGTAAAGAGGGAAAGAAAGTGCAGGAGGAGAGTGTAGCATAGAGATGGAGGATATTGATGCAATCCTTGGGTGCTTCAATAAAATGTTGCCTCACAGCCTCACCCCCGCCCCCCCCCCCCTCTCTCTCTCTCTCTATATATATATATATATATATCCGGTTAGTCAGAAAATGGAGTGGAACGTGACTAACTTGCTATAGCAAAGGAAGGAGTAGGAGGCTTTATATTTACAACCTAAGGAAAGATATGCTCAGCTTATCCATAGTCAAATTTGAATATCTGGTGCAACAAAATCATATAGAAAAGGGAGTACTATGATGGTTAAATTCTACCGTTAAAATATTCCCATGACCACAAGATGGCAAGAATCAGCCATTGAAACACCAACCTACCATCAAGGTGTCAAGATATGGTTGGGTCATTTTGCAATACCATAGATAGTTCCAGGAGCACCAAAACTCAAATTTTTAATCCAAAAATAAGGATGATTGCCCTTGTTGGAGATAAATCCACGTCTACTGAAGTTCAGCTAAGATTCCAACTAAATCAGTTCTATCTGGTTGCGGTTATAGAAACTGAACCTCAATCCATAGGAATATTCAAGCTCTGAATCATTCTGGAATGGCCAACCTCCGACACTATAGCTAGAAAATCTGATTGACCGAAAAATTTGATTTTGGATTCAACAAGACGTCGCAGATTTCTTCTCTAGGCAAGTTTGAATAGTGAATACCATCCTTGAGAACCGACCAAGTCTCCAGCACTTGCATATCCCGTTCGACCGATCTTCCTCCAATGGCCGAACCCCTCTAGCAGTCGAACTTCTTTCGGACCCCAACAGGCGAACTCCTCTAGCAGCCGAACTCCTTTCGGACTCCTCCAACATGCGAACTCCTTCCAGACTCCAATAGATGAATTTCTTCTGGATTCTCCCAACAAGTGAACTGCTCTAGCAGCCCAACTCCTTTCGGACTTCAACAAGCGAACTCCTTTCAGATTTTTCCAACAAGCGAACGCCTCTAGCGGTCGAACTTCTTCTGAACTCCAACAGGCGAACTCCTCTAGTAGTCGAACTTCTTCCGGACTCCTCCAATAGGCAAACTCTTTTTGGATTCTTCCAACAGGCAAACTTCTCTAACAGCCGAATTTCTTTCAGACTTCAACAAGCGAACTTCTTTCAGATTTTTCCAACAGACGAACTTCTCTAGCAGCTAAACTTCTTTTGGACTCCAACAGGCAAACTTCTTCTAAATTCTCCCAATAGAAGAACTCCTCTAGCAGCCAAACTCCTTCTAAACTGCTCCAATAGGTGAATTTCTTCCAAACTTCTCCAGCAGACAAACTCTTTTCGGATTCTCCTCTATAGTTGGGTTCGAATTCTTCCTCGAATTTCTCCTCTAGAAGAGATACGTGCAGATCTCTCCAGCAGGTCTACTTCCTAATTTCAGAAGAGTCTCCTCTCCTACACAAATCTAGCCTCGAACACGACATGAACCAACCCACACCCGAACCATCTTAGAGGAGTTCGAACTCCTCTAGAATTGATATAGCTCAAAAATCATCACCAACCGATGCCTACTCCTCTCAAACTTTGACTATCAAATCTCAAATAGACTGACATCTCACGACAACAGACACTATCCTCTATAACAAACTCCATGTGGCCCCAAGCGGCCCACTATCTGATAGTTACAATTGTCACTATCAATTTGTTATAGGCTCCGTCTATAAAAGAGATCCTCCAAATACGTTTTCTTCAGGCTCTCTTCTCTTTCTCAATATTCTACAACTTTCTTGACTGAGTACTCCATTTCTGTTGGCCGAAAGAGCAGACTTGATCGTCGGTGGATCTTGCCGAAACCACCCCCCAAGCTCTGGATGAGACTTATTTTATCGATCATCGATGGTGATCTCTTCTTCTTTGACTTTGGTGTTTCTTGAACGACGATCAAATTTTGCATCAATAGGATTGACGCTAGAGGAATGACCCTTTATTCTTGAGATTTTCTTATTCTTAAAGGAGTGCTCAGCAGCGATCTCTCTTCTTCTTCTCTAGAGTCTTTCTCAAAAAACTACAAGAGATAAATCGACGGATCGAGGAACTCCACCATGCCCCCCTCTCATGGTAGTGATATCTGTACCGATCCTCCTTTCTTTCAGATTATCATAAAGAAATCGATCCCATCGAACTTCAAACTTTTTCAATTCGAGAGCTATGATGGGACCTCCAATCCAATTGATCATCTGAAAGCCTTTCGGATGATGATGCTACTCCATGGTACACCAAATGTCATTCTCTAACGAGCCTTCCCATCTATCCTGAAAGAAGCCGTCAGAAATTGGTACTCGATCCTCAAGTTGAATACCATCTTCTCTTTTAAGCAGATGAGCCATCAGTTTATGGCTCATTTTGTTAGTAGCCGACGTCTTAGGTGGGGCTCAAAATCTCTCATCAACATCAAGCAATAGGAGAGAGAATTCATTCGAGCTTTTGTTAATCGATTCAATGCCATTGCACTAGATGTCCAAAATCTAGACCAATTTATTGCGATGGCCGTGCTAAAGGGCGGCCTTCAGAAGAATAATCTACTATTCTTCTTGGAGGAGAAGTACCTTATAAATTTTACTGATACGCTAGCTCGGACTAAAGGGTATGTCCGAGCGGAAGAGGCCTTTAAGGCCAAGGACAATGAAGCCATTGGAGAGTGACGAATCAACGATCTGGGCAGGCCCACTAAGGAAGAAAAGTCAAGTGAAGCTCGGATGTACTTTCGAACTTTCTCCGAGTGCAAACGAGTCCGAACTCCTCTCCGAGCTCGAAAGCAGGAAAGCCCCAATAGAAGGGCACGACGGGGTTCCCTCCTCTGAAGTTCCATAATTATGCCCCCCTCAATGCTTTGAAAATGCAAGTATTAATGAAGATTAAAAAGTGGCTGCTGAGGCCCAAAAGGATGTGCTTCCATCCTGGCAGACATAATCCAAACAAGTTCTGCCTCTATCATCGTGACCACGATCATGATACTGAAGAATGTATTCAGTTCCAAGATGAGATCGAAGAGCTCATCAGACGAGATGACTCGGTCGATTCCTACGGCGTCGACCTGAAGGATGGAAAGATCGGTCAAGGACATTGCCACAATCAAAACCACAAAGGAAGAAGCAGCAGGCGGATTGGCCATCC
The DNA here is from genome assembly GCA_006176705.1 of Cocos nucifera. NCBI lineage: Eukaryota > Viridiplantae > Streptophyta > Magnoliopsida > Arecales > Arecaceae > Cocos > Cocos nucifera. The sequence continues at coordinate 119,535 of QRFJ01002684.1, forward strand.
CTTGGCATCATTAACACTATCTTTAGGGAACTTCGGTGAGAGGAGGTTAGCGAGTCAGTCGAGCCCGGAAAGAGGTGGAGAACTGAAGAGCCCATCACTTTCATCGATGAGAATGCTCAAGGAGTCTAGTTTTCATACAATGATGTGATTGTAATCTCTTTAAACGTTACCGACTATGATGTGCACTATATTTTGATAGATAATGAAAGCTTTGCTGATGTTTTATTTTATGATGCTTTCTCAAAAATGTTCTTACTTAATAACCACTTGGGACCTATAAACTTTCCATTGGTAGGCTTCACTGACGATGCCATATCAGTTGAGGGCATAATAACTTTGACTGTGACTGTAGGACAATGCTCGAAGCTGATAAGGCATAGGTCAATTTTCTAGTCATAAAGGCTCCATCTGCCTACAATGCTATTCTCAATCGATCTGGTTTGAACATGCTTTGAGCAATGGTGTTAACTTATTATCTAAAGGTAAAGTTCTCAATGAGCTGCAGAATTGGAGAAATCAGGATAGATCAGGCATTGGCAAGATGTTGTTACTCCATTATCCTATAGAAAAACATCAAGCCCGACCTTTGTCCTATTAATGGGCTGGATGTTCATGATGACCTTACCGAGGAGTGGGGTGAGCCTATGGAGGACCTCGTATCTGTGTCCTTAAACGATGGGAGCATGGAGCACACTGTGCAGATTGGCTCCAACTTAGGGGATGAGGTTCGGAAGTGACTCATCACCTTCCTTAGGAAGAATGTGGACGTCTTCATCTAGGTTCTAGTGGATATACCAGAAATTGATGTCGAGATCATGAAACATCGACTGGCTATTGATCATAAGTATCGGTCAGTAAAAGAGAAGATACACAACCATGCCTCGGAGAGACAGAAAGTAATTGTAGAAGAAGTAGGCAAGCTCCTCAAAGCTAGATTCATCCAAAAAGTTAACTATCTAAGTTAGGTCTCAAACGTGGTTCTCGTCAAAAAGACAAACAGCAAGTGGAGGATGTGTATAGACTTCAAAAAATTTAACAAATTCTATCCAAAAGATAACTACCCTCTACCCAGGATTGATCAACTGATAGATGCAACCTCAGGCCATGAGCTCCTCACCTTCATGGATGCTTTTTTCGGCTATAACTAAATACGAATAGCATCAGAGAATGAGGAGAAAATTACTTTTGTTACTGATCGTGGTCTTTACTATTACAGTACAAGATGAAGTTGAACCTGACCAAGTATGCCTTTGGTGTGACCTTAGAAAAGTTTCTGAAATTTATAGTATCAAGGCACGAGATTGAAGCAAATCCAGAGAAAATTTGAGCTATTTAGAAGATGACTGCTCTAAAAATAATCAAAAAAGTTCGGCACCTGATTGAAAAAGTAGTATCCCTAAATTGCTTCATCTCGAGATCGGTCGAGCGATGTATGTCCTTCTTCCAAGTTTTCAAGCAATCAAAGAACTTCTGCTGGATGATGGAGTGCCAACAGATATTTGAGGAGCTCAAAAACTACCTCAGCTCATCCTCACTGCTGGCAAAATCTGAACCCAAAGAAGAATTATTCTTGTACCTAGCAGTCTTCCTGACGGCCTTGGCAGCAGTCCTGGTCAAGGAGGAAGCAAAAATGTAGCGACCAGTCTGCTACGTAAGTCGGGTCCTAAAGGATGTAGAGATCAGGTACTCTAAGTTAAAAAAATTGACTTACTTTCTTCTAATTACTGCCAGGAGACTCCGACTTTACTTTCAAGGGCACACCATAACGGTCCTCACAAATCAACCAATAAAAGCAGTCATTCATCGAATGGATGCTTCTAGAAGAATCATAAAATAAATAATTAAGCTCACTAAGTTTGACATCAATTATCAATCTTGATCATCGATCAAAGCTTAGATATTGGTAGATTTTATAGTAGAATGTACCATTCTAGATGAAGTCGAGCTTGAACAGAATGAGACTGGCATCCTATGGTTGCAACCGAGCCTCTCCGAAGAGAGTGCTAAGCTTTCTGAAGATTTTTAGGCCCTGTGCATGGATGGTTCATCCAACACTGCTGGAGCAGGTTCGGGGTTGGTCTTAATCAACCTCGAGGGAGTCATCGCTGAATATGCACTATGCCTCAAATTTCCTACAACTAATAATGGGGTCGAATATGAAGCACTGATCATTGGATTAAAAATAGCAAGAGAGTTAAAAATAGATCGGCTTCAAGTCTACAGTGATTTTCAATTAGTGGTCGGCCAATTTAGTAGCAACTATGAAGCACGGAAGGAAAGTATGATGAAATACCTTGAGAAAGTAAAAGATTTGACTCCAGCCTTCAATAGTTTTGGCATTCAACAGATTTCGAGGAAAGAAAATACAAGAGCCGACCTCCTCTCTAAATTGGCCACTTTAGCCCCAACCAAACTATCCAAAGAAGTATTTTTTGAAACTCTAAAATGCCCAAGCTCAGAGGAATCACAACTTTTTATGCAAATGGAGCACGAGCCAAGCTAGATTGACCCATTAGTTGCCTATCTCAAAGAGGAAGTTCTTCCTCATGATCCGAAAGAAGCTTGGAAACTCAGGAATTAAGCCTTTCGATATGTTTTGTACAAGAACAAGCTGTATAAAAGATCGTATTTACTACCACTTTTAAGATGTCTCCGACCTTCAGAGGCCGACTTCGTATTATGAAAAGTGCACGAGAAAATTTATGAAAGTCATGTAGGAGCCAGATTCCTGTCACAAAGACTACTTCGATAAGGGTACTATTGGCCGACCTTGTACCACGACCCTATAGAGTATGTCAAGAAATGTGATCACTATCAGAAAAATGCAAACATACAAAGATAGCCGGCCTCCGAGCTTACTCCACTAAGCATACCTTGGCCATTTGCGCAGTGGAGAGTGGATATACTTGGCCCTTTTTTAATGGCATCTGGACAATGGAAGTTTCTCCTAGTTATGATTGACTATTTCACCAAATGGATCGAAGCCAAACAACTAGCAAAAATTTCTGAGATCAAGGTACAGGACTTTGTCTGAAAGTTAATCGTCTGTCGGTTTGGTCTATCCCAAACTCTCATAACAGAGAACGGACGACAGTTTGCTGAGATGAGGTTCGCTGAGTTCTGTGAAGATCTAAACATCTTCCATCACTTCGCGTCAGTGGTCCATCCGTAGGCAAATGGTGAAGCAGAGGTGACCAATAGAATTTTACTATAGGGCATCAAGGCAAGGCTTGAAAGTGCAAGAAAGACTTGGATGGACGAACTCTACCATATTCTTTGGGCGTATCGAACTACTTATAGGCTACCAACTAGGGAAACACTGTTCATCCTAGCCTTTGGGATGGAGGCAGTCATCCCAATCAAGCTTAAACTTCCATCAGCATAGGTCATGGTCTTCAATAAGTATCGTAACTCACAAGATCTTAGAGTCAATCTCGATCTATTGGAAGAAAAGAGAGAAGATGCCCAAGTTCAGATGGCAGTCTAAAGATGAAGAGTAGCCAGATACTATAACTTTAGAGTAAAAAGCAAAGCATTCAGGATGGGGGACTTAGTGCTCCGACGAGCATCCATTTCGAAGCCTCAAGAGCAAGAAAAGCTCGTCCTGAATTGGAAAGATCCATATAGAGTGGAGAAGGTCATCCGGTCTGAAACTTACCGCTAGAAGGAGCTTGGAAGGGAGACACTTCCATGGCCTTGAAATTCGGAAAACTTAATAATATACCACCAGTAACTTTCTTTCAATAAAGTTCTTTCTATTTTAACATCATTACTTTTTGGCACAAAGATTGTATAATGACAACTCTGAAGCAACCAAAAGTGGCCCATTAGGAATAGAAGGAGAACCTCATCCTAACATAAGCAAGGTCGAAGGCCTCATTGAACTAAGATGAGATGAGGGGAGAGGCCCTACCAACGGTCTTAATGTGCCCCTACAGTCCATTAAAAATAGGAGAAGAATATCATCCTAACGTGAGCAAGGTCGAAGGCCTCATTGAACTAAGACGAGATGAGGAGAGAGAACCTACCAATGGTCCTAATGTGCTCCTACAGTCCATTAGAAATAGGAGGAGAACCTCATCCTAAAGTGAGCAAGGTCGAAGGCCTCGTTAAACTAAGACGAGATGAGGGGAGAGGCCTTACCAATGGCCCTAATGTGCCCCTACAGTCTGTTATAAATAGGAGAAGAATCTCATCCTAACATGAGTAAGATTGAAGAACCTCGTTGAAACTAAGATGAGATGAGGGAAGAGGCCCTACCAACGATCCTAATATATCCTACAGTCCATTAGGAAAAGGAGGAGAACCACTTCCTAACGTGAGCAAGGTCGAAAGCCTCGTTAAACTAAGATGAGATGAGGGAAGAGGCCCTACCAATGGTCCTAATATGCTCCTACAGTCTGTTGGAAACAGAAGGAGACCTCGTCCTAACATGACCAAGGTCGAAGGCCTCGTTGAACTAAGATGAGATGAGGGAAGAGGCCCTATCGATGGCACTAATGTGCCCCTGCAGTCCGTTAGGAACAGGAGGAGAACCTCATCCTAATGTAAGCAAAGTCAAAGGCCTCGTTAAGCCAAGACGAAAACCCATCGATGGATCCGACGAACCTCTACGATCATATAAGGGGTGGAAGGTCAAGGCCACGCTGATTTAAAATGAGGGAAAGGTCAAGGCCCTACTAACGATTAATGAGCACATTCTCCTACGACCGTGCCAAACACCAAAGGAAAAATTCCATCCTAATCTACGGAATGAACCCCTGACCTGACATCCACGACAAGCGTCTCGTTAAAAATGAAAGAAAAATGAGGCATCCAGAATTGAATCCGCAAGAGATGCCAACAAAAAAGGTACTATTTTATTATGAAGTTAAGTTTGTTACAAGTAAAAGTTAATAAGATCAATTACAATGGGTACACTACAAGCAAGATAGAGGTTAGCAAAGGCCGACTATATGAAAAAGCAAATGCATTACAAACAAGATAAAGATCGATGAAACTGATTACGTAAAAAAAAGAGGTGAAGTCCTAAGGCGATCTGAGCTCTTCAGACTTTAGGCTATCGGCTCCAGCTATCACCAAAGCTTTCTTTAGTTTGAAAATTTCGTTCTCTAGCTCCTTCTTCTTATGTAGACTATCCATGTACATCCTATTGGAGTATTCAAATTTGGCCTCCAGCTCTCGCCGCTGCTTCCTCAAAATCTCAAATTCAGCTTTAGTGTCCTTGACAGCTTGATGCTCGCAGGTCAACTGGAGCTTCAATTGTTAAACTTCGATCTTTCCTACCTCAACAGCCTTCGAAGTTCATCAACAGTCCTCCTCAGAAAGATGAGCTCCTCAGGTTTGCCACTTCATCCAACCTACTGAACGCTATGAAACTTCTTCCAAAAATAGGTCGCCTCATCCCCGGCAGTCTTTAGCTCACCTTCAAGCCTGGACATCCTTCCTGCCCAAGTCATCCAATAATTATTGTATAGATCTTCAGCATCCTACAGCTACTTTTGAAGTGGGGAGAACTTCTTCGACCAATTTCAGTCATGCTGAGCTTCGTCGGTGGACCATGGTGAACTTCCTTCCAAGAGACAAATCTTCTCTTCCATCTTCTTTAGATCAACTTCTAGAGAGCCGATCTTCGCTGTGAGTGCTCAAGATTTGTCACTCGCACTCTTTCGGAGTTCGATGAACTCCTTCTCAAAATTTTCTTTTCGAATGCTGAAGCTTGCCGCATCCTTCATGTGTAAACTTCAGAGATGAGTGACTTCCTTAGTCATCTCTGCAACATTTTTTCGAGAGGCCTGAAGATCGGCCTCAACTCTTTCTTCAATCTTTTTCTCAATTGGTAGACCTCCTTCTTCAAACCCTTTATCAAAGGCTTGAACGAAATCCCCTGAGGTAAGGGGTCAATGTCAATTGAAGAAAGAAGGTCGTGGCCCTGATCGATAGAGACATTCTAAATCACATACAATGCAAAGTGTAAAGAAAAAGAAGGATTTGCTCTCATTACTTGAAATATGTTTAGTACACAAAAAAAAAGAGACGTTCAAGCTTCGACAAGAATAGAAAGAACGAGAAAGTAAGAATGCAGAGATCATCCAAAAAGTATCGAAAAGCTAATCTAAATTGGTTGAGAAGAACAAGAAGATGGCAAATAGAGCAAGAATCGAAGGAAGGTATGTCAAAAACCAAAGGAAGCAGCTTGGGCTCTCGCTCGGGATGAAGAACAAAACCAAAGGAAGGAAAGGAAGATTTTAAAAGTAGAAACCCGAAGGAGGAGGGCAGGCTTAAGTAACCCCTGGAGCCCCAGAGCAGTTATGATTGCAGATTTTCTCTAGTTGATCTTTGATCGATGCGTGTCCCACTCATCATGGCATAAAGCTTCCAACAGACAGACCCTTATTGGCATTGTACTTTGAGTAGACTTCTGATGAAAAATTCGAAAAACGTCTCTTCAGGTCACCGTGCATATATGAAGCTCTGATGCCAGTCCAATAAAAGCCAAAATATCCAGTCACAACTAGAAGCGGGAAATCCAGTAGGACTGAAAAATCATTCAAACTTCGACAGTCTCCATCTTACTCCCATCCTTCGAACTTCGAACTTAAGAGTAGGAAAGCTAGTGTTGGGGATAAATCCATGCCTACTGAAGTTCGGCTAAGATTTTGACTAAATCAGTTCCGTCTGGTTGCATTTATAGAAACCAAACCTCAATCCGCAAGAATATTCAAGCTCTGAATCATTGTAGAATGGCCAACCTCCGACATTGTAGCCAGAGAATCTGATTGACTGAAAAGATTGATTTTGAATTCGATAAGATGTAGTGGATTCCTTCTATAGGCAAGCCTGAACAGTTAATATCGCCCTAGAGAATCAGCCAAGTCTTCAGCACCTGCGCACCTCATTCGATCGATCTTCCTCCAACGGTCGAACCCCTCTAGTAGCCAAACTCCAACAGGCGAACTCCTCTAGCAGCCAAACTCCTTTTGGACTCCTCCAATAGGAGAACTCCTTCCGAACTCCAATAGGTGAACTCCTTTCAGACTCTAACAGGCAAACTCCTTTTGGATTCCTCCAGCAGGTGAACTCCTCTAGCAACCGAACTTCTTCTGGACTCCAACAGGTGAACTTCTTCCAAATTTTCCTAACAGGCAAACTCCTTCCGAACTCCAACAGACGAACTTCTTTCGAACTCCAACAAGCGAACTCCTCTAGCAATCGAACTTCTTTCGAACTCCTCCAATAGGCAAACTCCTTCCAGACTCTAATAGGTGAACTCTTTCTAGATTTTTCCAACAGACAAACTCCACTAGTAGCCGAATTCCTTCCAAACTCTAATAGGCAAACTCCTTCCGAATTTCTCCAACAGGCAAACTTCTCTAGCAGTCGAACTCATTTCGGACTCCAACAAGCGAACTCCTTTTGAATTCTCCCAATAGGCAAACTTTTTTAGCAGGCGAACTCCTTCCAGACTCCAATAGGCAAACTCCTTTCGGATTCTCCCAACAGGCGAACTTCTTTAGCAGTCAAACTCCTTTCGAACTCCTCCAACAGATGAATTCCTTCCGAACTCCTCCAACAGGTCAACTCCTTTTGGATTCTTCGCTGTAGTTGGATTCCTCCATCAGACAAATTCTGTTAGATATGTGCCCTAGAAGCCAGAATTGACTGACACTTGTAATACACTTCTAGGAGTAAAATTGTAATTTTGACTATAATCAATAAAATGGGTTATTTTTTATCACATATGTGTATTTAGTATCTGTGATACATCCTTTGAGTTAATGGTAATGATAATTCATATTTTTAAGAATTAAAAATTTAAGACATGAATAATCATTATTAATTCATAAAATGCTTGCGATCATAGGAACATCACGAGGATGGTGATTGATCTAAAAGGTTGGTGTACAATCACTTTTCTTTTAGTAGATGAGTCTTAAGTCTATGGTATGGAGACATCGGAGTGAGAGTACAGATACTCGTTAGAGAATGAGGGCACTGAGAGTGACCACCTCGAGTAGTCATTAGGAAGTCTACCTTCTCGTCAATGACTGACTCGATGCTGTAGTGGTGTGTCTGGTTATTTAACCTGAGGTGCATCGATAATTCACCTTAAGGGTGTTATAGTTTGACTACACCATAACTCAATCTTCTAGCCATTCGAAATCCTGAGGTGTATATTGGCTATAGCATGTTCATTGTAGGAACTGAATTGCATCAAGATGGAATCTATCTACCTCGGTGGTAGAGGAGCAGCCCTATGATGATCATAAGAAAGAAGTCCAGAAGCCCATGGCCATGAAAGAGTGAAATAATAGAAAGAGTTTCTATTTAGGTTTTCACATCGAACTTGTATCGATTAATTACATCATATGATAGAAACTAGGGTTTGACGAGTTCACCTTAACCCTAATCTGATCGGAGCTCAAGATAGAAGAACTTAATCACACAGGTAGCTGCACCAAGAGGTTTGCATTTAGCTCTGATGGGTTGCCACCATATATTGGTAGGTGTCACTGGTGGATTTTGAGAGCAATTAGAATGATTTAGATGATTGATCATTCTAGCTATTCGAATCAGAAGAGTTCTGATCCATCAAAAGAAGTTTCGATGATGTCGATGATAGAAATCATGACATATCTCATTATCATATAGAACTGAATCTAACTGGATCACACAAACAAGGATTTGAATCTGATGATTATCAATTGAACTGATCCAGTTCAATTGATCTGAATGAGATTCAATTAGATTCAAGAAAATAGTACTAGCACTCGATTGAACTTAACGTTCTTCTTTTACTATTATAAATAGTTATCCTGACTGAGCCAAAGGAGTTTGTGCTCGATCAAAGGCCTTCACTTGATATAACTGGAGCCTATTCAGATCAGAAAAGGATTGTCTTATTTTGTAAGATAATACCTAATATTTTTGGTCACCTGCCATTTTTCGTCCTTTGACTTTGGTCAAAAGTTGACCTTTGACAGGTCAAATATTGATCATTAACACTTTGACTTCTGTCCACGTGTCACGCACCTATTGAAGAGCTGGTGGGGGCTTATCCTCCTATCAAAAATTGGCAAGGAGGAGGGCGCACACCAAGGGTGGTGTGCGCCCAAGCTTGAGGCGCCCAAGAGTCCCTGTTAGATAGGGACTCCATCTCCTTATTGGATTCTGATTAGACTCCTCCTAAGAACCAACTTTGATTGGTCTTAGGCACCATCTAAGGATGAATCCAAAGGACTCTATTTTTACCAATCAGATTTAAATCTAATTTCACAAAGGGTTGTGATTGATTGGGATGAAGAGGAGTTGGATCATGCATAGTCTATAAATAAGACCCTATGCCCAACTCAAAGAGCAGAACAATTCTCTATGCCCCAAGGCTACCTCTCTCTTCCTCCTCCATGCCAAGTTCATCTTCTCCCTCTCCTCTCCATGCCTAAAGAAGTTTGGAATCTCAGTTGGTGCAATCTAGGTGAGAGAAAGGCGATAGAAAGCTAGAAGGCTACGCTGCTACAAAGGATAACTGTTGATCTTCGAAAGCTATTTTGAAGATCCTCCAAATCAAATTTAGATCTGATTTTTGGAGACATGATAGAGAAGAAGAGGATCTCTAGATTCAGCCTGAGTGGATACTAGTAGAGGCCAGGCACTTGCGTGGCTAGATCCAGAACCTTCCGCTGCTTACAGGATCATCAACGGATAATAGGATTACCTACATCAAGATAAATTAAATCTATTTAATTTATTTATATTTTATTTAATTAAAAATAATAAAAATTAGATCTAAAATTTTAGATTAATTTGGATCAAAGAAAAATTTTTGAAATATATCTCTTGTCCGATCAGATCTGAACGAACTGATCTGGAAAATCAATTTTCCTACAACTGGTATCAGAGCTAAGGTTCTAAAGTATTAGATCTAATTTAAATTTATTTTAATCAAAAATAAGTGATTTCAGATATCACATGAGATGTGATGTAAATCTAAAATCAAAAAAAAATTTAAATTAAATATTTGGATCTAAGATTAGAAAATATGCATGACTAGTTCTAAAATAGAATAGTTCTATAGAATAGTCTTACATGTTTATAATTTAATTTGATTAAATCATATTTTAGATCTATTTATTAATATTTTTTGATATTATTTATATATAATATCTAAAAATAGTAAATAAAAATTATTTAATTTTAACATCATATGAGATATGATTGATGCATGTCTGACTAGTTGTAGAATAGTTCTATATAGTTATCTAGATTAGAATTAATTTGAATAGATCAATTTAAATCTATTTTTAGATATTTATGAGATAATTTAGATCTGAAAATATGCATGATTGATAACTGAGATGTATGCAAAATATGCATGATTAGATCTAATTTATATATGAGATAATGAATAGATTAAAACTGTTTTGTAGATTATCAATGTTCCTGATTAAGGCATTCTATTGCCTCCGTAATAAGATGAAGAAGGTTAAAGGCCCTCTCTCCATCGATGGGTATTCTTATGATGTTATGGGGTGACTGCGTGTTCGTCCTTATCAAAATCCAAAACTTACTTTTGCAAAACTAATCCTAAAATCCTAGGATTATTATTATTTTTTTTATGAACCCTACTTAATTAGAATTAAGATTATGAAATATATATTAGATCTAAGACATATTCATAAATGGTTCGGCTTGGTAGCTCAATTAGGTACTAAGCGTTGATCAAACAAATCAAGAGTTGTTAGATGGGATCAAATGACTTAAATTGACAACTCTAATAGGATTAGTCTGGGCAAATCAAGTCATAGTTCCGATCAAGCAAGAATAATTAGGTTCAGTAGGTTAGAGTCGGATTGTAGGCTAACCCAATGGGTTCTGGCTCAAAATTTGGTGTCTAAGTAAGTTTAGAGATACGATCAATGTATTAATTGGAGCTACTCGATCAATAATGCACTTTATGAGTTAATGGCATATCCCTTCCATCGTCGACTTACCTGCCATATCTTTAGCTCGGTTCTGATTAGGATGGCTAAAATCTAGCTACATGCCACTAGTTAGTCATATATGTTATGACTATGCAAGTCATAGTTTAAGAGAATCTAAATTCTTCCTAAGAAAAGATTAATCTGAAGTCTTCCACATTGTAGATGTGCAGGCCTTTTCGAGGTTGATTGTTCTCGCTGGTATAGTAGTTCAGTTACACAAATGATGCAACCATGTCTATTAGCATGGATCTAGGGCTGAATGAGTTGGACTCAATATTTGGATATGGTGAGAGACCCAATTAGAAATCCAGTCTATGCAAATGGTGGGTCTAACTTAACTAAGGAGTTGATCAATATTCGGATACGGTGAGATTCATAAATTAAGATAAGTTGGGTCACCATGATTAGAGAATTATTGAAAGAGTTGTTAACTCATTGCTAACCATCACCAATAACTGTTAGGTGAGGTGATGAGTAGTTGGTGGACGCACCAACCCACTAGAAATCATAATTATGGAATTTTTCGCATCTCTAATAGAGGGAGTGTAGGGATCCAAAAAATATGAAGCTAATTTTTTAAAAATCCAAATTTCTAAATAAATTGGTCAAGTCTAATTAAAAATCTAGAATCTTTGACTCTATATAGAAAAGAATATCTGCATCAAACCATAGCACTCCTGGACACAAATAGACCTGATCGGATCTATACAAGATTCTTCGAAACTTTACAAAATATTTTGAATTCTGAGAAGTTTAACTATATTGGACCAGGAGCCCCCTCACTTACCAGTTCGTCCAGATCCTGTAAACAGAAGCGTCTCTTGAACAAGGATGGCATAAGAATAATTAAGGCAGATATACATGTTGGGCTCGATGTTTCGATGAGCTCGCAGCCAACATGAAGAATATCAAACTGTCACCAAATTTGGCTCACTCAGAGATTTTTGGTGAATAGAGTCACGAAGTCAAAGTATCAATCATAAATACTTTTAAGGCTAAATGCGTGATGGCAGTCAGTCAAGATCATTGTTTGATGATGAATCAAAGAACTTGGAAGAGCTTGAGAAGCCTCGTAAGTTAGACGGATCTAGAATGATATATCTGCAATCCTTGACTGATCTTATGGGCATTCATCAATAAATACCACATTGCATAAACTTCAAATTTTATCGCAATTAATGAAAATATGTTGTCACCGCTGAGCTTTCTATAAAGAATTCTAAAACTCAGTTCTTGCTATGGAAGACTTCTTTCCAAAGAAAGTCTTTTGAAAAAAAAAAAGTCTGTGAAAAGCAGAAGTGGAAGGGAAAAAAAAGAAGGAAGAGCTGAAGAAGAAAGCGTCGACAAAGAAGTGTCTCTCCATTGAACAACGATAGCCACTGAGAAGCGGAACTGTCCTACTAACTGACCACCTGAAGAAAAAAGAAAGGAAGGTCCTTCTTGGAGGTATGCTCATTTTGATCTATCTTACTGATTTCTTCTGCATCATTTGGGTGCTTGACTCTATTCTAGTACCTCATTTGTGCCACTTCATGAGGATTTTGAGGATAGAGGAGCTGAGGGATGGGAATGATCCTATAAAAATGAGAGCAAGGTTGCTGCTAGGTGGTTGAACATCCTCTTCGAATACCATCATCTTAGATTTAGTTTGAAAGATTGTTATTATGTATGCCTGCCTAGAGGAATTTATTTCTTTTTCATACTTAGCACAGAAGGCTATGTGAATTACTCTTCTTTAAGGACCATTGTAACATTCTTTATGAAAGAAATAAAATTGCAATGGTTTTCTTATTAAACGGTCTTTATACATACATATTGATGTATCTGTCTTTAAATATCGAGCAAAACTGAAGCCATAAGAATCAATGACTAGGGATATTCCAAATGATAGGTATCTATGGCAACCTAGTAGGTCATATAGCAAAAGATAGGATCTAACAAATTAAGAAAAATGGCCTTTGAGTCCGTTGACTTTCAGTCATATCCAATTGATGAATCTGTCTTCAGCAAAATGACTTAAGCTTTCTTTTGTAGGACATAGGAAAGGGCCCATAGATCTCCTTGCCCTAGTACATACTGATGTGTGCGGCCCATTTGATGTTGTCAGTAGGCAATTTGTCTACTTTATAACCTTTATCGATGATTTATTCTAGGTATGGGTAGTGTATCTTATGAGACACAAGTCTGAAGCTTTTGAAAGTTTCAAAGAATTCAGACATGAAGTGAAAAAATTAAAAAACTCCATTAAGGTTCTTCGATTAGATCGAGGAGGTGAATATCTCTTAGTGAATTTCCTGGACTATCTCAAAGATTAGCATAGTCTCTCAATGGACTCCACCGGACACCTCAACTCAATAGG
>QRFJ01002685.1:0-66937 GCA_006176705.1 Cocos nucifera
AAAAGAGAAGAGATCTATTTACTGAATAGGGTTCCCCTAAAACCGTTCCTACCACACCGTATAGATAATGCACGGTAAGAAACCAATTTTGAGTCATCTCAGAATTTTGGGGATGTCGGCTTATGTCAAAAGACAACAACGTGGACAAGTTAGAAATTTAGGTCCTTTAGAGCTCGATTTCATAGGAATATCCTAGAGGTCATTTAGGATACTATTTCACAACCAGAAGACCATAATGTGAAATTGTGAGTCGACATGCCATATTTCTTGAAAAATAGTTTATTCAAGATAGTGGCATTGGAAAGCAGATTAAGCTTGATGAGAAAGTCTCACAAGCAGAAAGAGCTAAGGACCAAGTGGAACCAAATCAGGTTGAGCCAATAAGAACACTACCTCCTCCACCTCGTAGATCGGAAAGAGTTTCCCGTCTCCCTGAAAGATACTTAGGTATTATTTCAGAGGACGTAGAGGAAATGTTCCTCATAGGTAATGGTGCTCATGGTGATGATCCCAAAACCTACAATGAGGCGATATCAGATATCGACTCCGAGAAATGGCTTGAGGCAATGAAGTCAGAAATTGACTCGATGCACTCAAACCAAGTCTGGACCTTGGTAGATCCACCAGAAGGTATAGTACCTATTGGGTGTAAATGGATCTTCAAGAGAAAGATTGGTGCAGATGGGAATGTGGAGACATTCAAGGCTAGACTGGTGGCAAAAGGTTATAGTCAACGTGAAGGCATTGACTATCAGGATACCTTTTCCCCAGGTAGCTATGCTAAAATCCATCCGCACATTGCTTGCTGTTGCAGCCTATTTCGATTATGAAATATGGCAAATGGACGTGAAAACGGCATTCCTAAATGGATATCTTGAGGAAGATATCTATATGGAACAGCCGCTAGGTTTCACATCCAGTGATACTGATCACAAGGTTTGCAAGCTGCAAAGGTCCATATATGGACTTAAGCAAGCATCTCGGAGCTGGAACACTCATTTCAATGATGTGATCAAAAAGTTTGGTTTCATCAAAAATGAAGAGGAACCATGTGTTTTCAAAAGGGTCAGTGGGAGCGCTGTTGTCTTCCTCGTATTGTACGTGGATGACATCCTCCTTATTGGGAATGATATTCCCATGTTGACATCAGTCAAGATGTGGTTGTCTAAGGAATTCTCCATGAAAGACCTAGGTGAAGCATCCTTTATTCTAGGAATTAAGGTCTATAGGGATAGACCGAATAGGATGCTAGGACTTTCACAGAAGAATGTACATAGAGGAAGTACTAAAGAGGTTTAGTATGGAAAACTCTAAGAGGGGATTAATACCCTTCAGACATGGTATTCATCTTTCCAAGAAGATGTGCCCCAGCACACCTGAGGAAATAGAACGCATGAGCAAGATCCCTTATGCTTCTGCAATAGGGAGCCTCATGTATGCCATGCTATGTACACGACCTGATATAGCCCATGCTGTGAGTGTCACAAGCAGATATCAGTCAAATCCAGGTGAAGAACACTGGACTTCTGTGAAATGTATCCTTAAGTACTTGAGAAGAACTAAGGATATGATGTTGGTCTTTGGTAATGGAGAACTCCAAGTTCAGGGATACACAGACTCGGACTTCATGTCCGATATAGATGATCGAAAGTCGACATCTGGAAGTCTGTTTGTGTGCAATGGTGGAGCTGTCAGCTGGAAGAGTTCCAAGCAAACTGTGATAGCAGATTCCACCATGGAAGCAGAATATATAGCT
This sequence comes from Cocos nucifera, assembly GCA_006176705.1. NCBI lineage: Eukaryota > Viridiplantae > Streptophyta > Magnoliopsida > Arecales > Arecaceae > Cocos > Cocos nucifera. The sequence goes on from QRFJ01002685.1 coordinate 1,757, forward strand.
GCATCAGAGGCTGCAAAGGAAGCATTCTGGTACAAGAAGTTTGCTGCAGAAATTGGAGTAATGCCATCAGATGCCATTCCTCTTTACTGCGACAACAATGGCGCCATAGCCCTTGCTAAGGAGCCGAGGTCTCACCAGAAGTCCAAGCACATTGAGCGGCGATATCATCTCATCCGCGATTACCTTGAGAAAGGTTACGTTGAGGTCAAGAGAGTCAACTCCACAGATAATGTGGCAGACCCACTTACAAAGCCGTTGGGCCAGCAGAAGATCGAAGCCCACCTTGAGAAGATGGGACTTAGACTTGTAGCCAATTGGCTTTAGGACAAGTGGGAGATTGTTAGATATATGTGCCCTAGAAGCCAGAATTGGCTGACACTTGTAATACACTTCTAGGGGCAAAATTGTAATTTTGACTATAATTAATGAAATGGGTTATTTTCTATCACACATGTGTATTTAGTGTCTGTGATACATCCTTTGAGTTAATGGTAATGATAATTCATATTTTCAAGAGTTGAAAATTTAAGACATGAATAATCATTATTAACTCATAAACAGCTCCCGACCATAGGATCATCACGAGGATGGTGATTGATCCGGAAGGTTGGTGTACGATCGCTTCTCTTTAGTAGATGAGTCTTGAGTCTACGGTGTGGAGACACCGGAGCGAGAGTACAGGTACTCGTTAGAGAACGAGGGCACTGAGCGTGACCACCTCGAGTAGTCATTAGGAAGTCTACCTTCTCGTCAATGACTGACTCGATGCTGCAGTAGTGTGTCTGGTTCTTTGACCTGAGATGCATCGGCAGTTCACCTTGAGGGTGTTATAGTTTGACTACACCATTACTCGGTCTCCTAGCCATATGGAACCCTGAGGTGTATGTTGGCTATGACATGTTCATTGTAGGAACTGGATTGCATCAAGATGGGATCTATCTACCTCGGTGGTAGAGGAGTAGCCCTATGATGATCATGAGAATCAAGTCCAGAAATCCATGGCCATGGTAGAGTGAAATAATAGAAAGAGTTTCTATTTAGATTTTCACATTGGACTCGAATCGAATGATTACATCATATGACAGAGACTAGGGTTTGACGAGTTCACCTTAACCCTAATCTGATCGGGGCTCAAGATAGAAGAACTGAATCACACAGGTAGCTGCACCAAGAGGTTCGCATTCAGCTCTGATGGGTTGCCACCATATACTGCTAGGTGTCACTGGTGGATTTTGGGAGCAATTAGAATGATTTAGATGATCGATCATTCTAGCTGTTCGAATCAGAAGAGTTCTGATCCATCGAAAGGAGTTTCGATGATGTCTATGATAGAGATCATGACATATCCCATTACCATACAGAACTGAACCTAACTGGGTCACACAAACAAGGGTTTGAATCTGGTGATCATCAATTGAACTGATCTAGTTCAATTGATCTGAATGAGATTCAATTAGGTTCAAGGAAATCGTGCTAGCACTCGATTGAACCTAACGTTCTTCTTTTACTATCATAAATAAGTTGTCCTGACTGAGCCAAAGGAGTTTGTGCTCAATCAGAGGCCTTCATATGGTCTGACTGGAGGTTGTCCAAGTCAGAATAGGTTGTCTTATTTGTAAGACATTACCTGCCATTTTTGGTCACCTGCCATTTCTTGTTCTTTGACTTTGGTCAAAAGTCTACCTTTGACTGGTCAAACGTTGACCATTGACCCTTTGACTTTTGACCACATGTCATGCACCTATTGGAGAGCTGGTGGGGGCCTGTCCCCCTGCCAGAACCTGGCAAGGAGATGGGCGCACGCCAAGGGTGGCGTGAGCCCAAGTAGGAGGCGCCTAGGAGTCCTTGTTGGACAAGGACTCCACCTCCCTTTTGGATTCCAATCAGAGTTCTACTAAGAATCCAGTTTGACTGGTCTTAGGCGCCCTCTAAGGAGGAATCCAGGGGTCTCTATTCCAACCAATCAGATTTAGATCTGATTTCACAAAGGGTTGTGATTGGTTGAGAGGAAGAGGAGTTGGATCACAAGAGGTCTATAAATAAGACCCTGCGCCCAACCCTAATTCCAATGCTATTAGACACACCCCAAGGCTGCCTCTCCCCTCCTCCTCCATGCCATAGCTTCTTCTCCCCTTGCTCTCCACGTCCAAAAGGTGTTTTGGACTTAGTTTGGTGCGATTCAGATCAAGGAAAGGCGATCAAAAGCAAGAAGGCTGCGCTGCTGCAAAAGGACGACTGCAGATCTTCAAAAGAGTTTTGAAGATCCTCCAGATCAGATCCAGATCTGATTTTTGGAGGTGTGATAGAGAAGAAGAGGTTCTCCAGATCCAACCCGAGTGGATACCGGTAGAGGCCAGGCGCTTGCGTGGCTAAGATCCAGAACCTTCCGCTGCAATCAGGATCATCTACAGGGTAATAGGATTACCCAAATCAGGTAAATTGAATTTGATTTAATTTATCTTCTTTTATTTTATTTATTAAAATAATAAGAATCAGATCTGAAACATATCAAGATCTGATTAAGGTCAAGAGAAAATTTTTGAAATATATCTCTTGATCTAATCAGATCTGGACGAACCTGGACCGGGAAATCAGGATTTCCCTTCACTACTAGGATCCAGACATGGTTCGATTGCATTTTGTCAATCTTTGTGTTAATTAACTCTAACTATTTCTCGGAGTTGATATTTGATATCACCTTATCATAGCTTTTGGGATCATCACCATGAACCCCATTTCTCGTGTGGAACATTTTCTCTACAACTTCTGAAATAATGCCCATGTATCTTTTTGGAGGATGAGAAATTCTATTTGATCTATGAGGTGGAGGATGTTGTGATTGGATTGGCTCAATCTGATTAGGTTCCATAGGTTTCTTAGCTCATTGCTTTTGGGAGACTTTCTTCTCTAGCCTTATCTATCTTTCGATGCCACCATCTTGGATAAACTATTTTTCAAGAAGATGGCTTGTCGACTCATAATCATATTATGGTCTTCTGAAAGATAGAAATAATATCCTAATGACTCTTTAGGATATCCTATAAAATGAGTTCTAAAATACCTAGACTCTAACTTGTCCATCTGCTATCACTTAACATGAGCCGAACAATCCCAAATTCTGAGATGATTTAGACTTGGTTTCTTACCATGCGATATCTCATACGATATGGTCGGAACAGTTTTAGAGGAAACCCTAATCAGTAAGTAAATTACAATCATTAGACTATATCTCCAAAGAAAATTAGAAGGGTTCATGAAGCTCATCATGGATTGGACCATATCTAATAGGGTCCGATTCCTCCATTCTGAAACACCATTGAGTTGAGGCATTCCAGGTGGAGTCTGTTGGGAGGCTATGTCATTTTTCTTAAGATAGTCTAGGAATTTTTGACTAAGATATTCACCTCCTTGATCTGATCAAAGAACCTTAACGGGTTTTTTAGATTGCTTTTTAACTTCATGTTTGAATTTTTTGAACTTTTCAAAAGCTTTAGACTTATATTTCATCAAATACACATATCCATATCGAGAGAAATCATCGATAAAGATGATGAAGTAGATAAAGTTGCCTCTAGCCGACACATTAAATGGGCCGCACACATCAATATGTACTAGGGTAAGAAGTTCTATGGCTCATTCTCCATGTCCTACAAAAAAGAACTTAGTCATTTTGTCATGAAGGCATGATTCATAAATCAAATATGACTCGGAAGTCAATGGACTCAATAGCCTGAATTTCTTCAATTTGTTAACCCTATCCTCCTCTATATGACCTATCCTAAGGTGCCATAGATTTTTATCATTTAGACTATCCCTAGGTCGCTTTAGTCCCATGGTATTCATGTTTTGCTCAATATTTAACACAGATACATCAATATGCAACTGATAGAGACCACTAATTAAGAATCCACTTGTAATTTTATTTCTTTCAAGAAAAAGAGTACAATGATCCTTAAGAAAGTTAATAACATAACTTCATGTACTAAACAAGAAACATAAATCAAATTCCTACTTGCTATAGGCATAAAATAATAGTCTCTAAGTATCAAATCTAAACCTGATGGTAGTCAAAGAGGATAGATTTTCTTGACCACAGCAGCAACTCTTGCTTTATTTCTAACACGTAAGATCATCTCACCATCCCTCAACCTTTTGCTCTCCTCAAGACCCTACATGGAATTGCATAAATGAGCACTAGATCCAAAGTCAAGCATCCAACTGGATGCAGATGAAATCATTAAGTTAGATTCAATCATGAGCATACCTCCAGAAGGACCAATCTCCTTCTTGTTCTTCAGGGTGGCAAGGTATAAAGGATAGTTTCGCTTTCAATGGCTATCAGAATTATAATGGAAGCACTTTTCTTCATCGGTAGCCTTCTTCTTCTGCTCTCCCTTCTTCTTCATTCTACTTTTTGTCTTCTACTTCTTCATAGTCTTCTTCTTCCTTCCAAAAGATTTTTCTTTGAAAGAAGTTGCTCCACAGCAAGCACTGAGTCCTTTGAAACTTTCATAGAGAGCTCATTAGTAACCAGCATGTTCATAATTTCAGCTAAGGTATTTTGAGGTTTATGCATATGAGAGTTCAAGATGAACTACCCATACGCATTAGTCATGGATTGCAGGATTATATCAATGTACAGATCCTTGTCCAACTTGACACCAAGCTTCTCAAGTTCCTCTAAGTTATTGATCATCATCAGACAATGATCTTGGACTGACTGCCCATCATGCATCTGAGCAAAAAAAGTCTCCTAGTGACTTGATATTTGGCTGCACGATATGGTTCACTAAACAACTCTTGTAGGTGAGCCAATATTTGGTGGCAAGGCTTTATGTCTTCATGTTGGCACTGGAGCTCATCAGACATCGAGCCCAATATGTAATACCTGACTTTGTTATTTTCATCTATTCATTTTTTGAGAGATGCTTTTTGTTCAGCGGATAGATGGACTGGTAAAGTGGAAGGATCTTTTTCCAACACATGAGTCAGTTTCTTAGAATCCAAAATAATTTTAAAGTTTTGGAGCCAATTCTTGTAGTTGGGTTCGGTCAGTCTATGGGTGTTCGGGATATGGGCTAGTGGGTTGGATGCAGATATTTTCCTATAGAGAGTCAAAATTTCAAAATAGATTTTATAATTAGACTTAATCAATTTATTTAGAAGTTTGATTTTTGAATGAATTTGGCTTTCACTATTTTCTCAGATCCCTACACTCCCTAGGTAGAGATGTGAAAATCCCCATGATCAATGATTTCTATTGGATGGTGCGGTCCCACCGACTGGCACATCATCTCACCTAACAGTTATTGATGATGGGTCAATTGATGAGTGGACAACTCTTATCCAATGATTCTCTAATTATGGTGTACTCAAACTTGGTCTCTAATTTATGAAGCTCACCGTGCCTAGAATATTGGTCCACTCCTTAGTTAAGTCAGATCCATCATTTGCATGAATTGAATTCTTGATTGGATATCTCACCGTATCAAAAATATTAAGCCTAACTCATCCTCTAACTCGTAGCATCCAATGCCTAATAGATATGGTTGCATTTTTTTGGTACAACTAAACTATTATATCCAATTGAGAACAATCAATCCCGAGAAGGGCCTACACATCTATAATGGCAGAAGACCTTAGACTTATTATTTTTGTAGGAAGATTTAATTTAGGTCTATTTAAACTTGATTTGACTTAGTCATAATAATTATGACTAACCTAGTGGCGTGCATTGGCTCAAATTATTAGCCATCTCTAATCAAAACTGGATAGACAAAAATGATAAGGTAAGTGAGACCGATGGAGGAATATGCCATTAACTTGACAAGAATACATTCAGATCGAGTAGCTCCTAATTAAAAATCAATCGATTGTATCTACCAGACTTATCTTAGACACCAAATTATCAAATCAGAATCAATCAGGTTAGCTTACATTCCAAGCTTGAACCACGGAGCCAAATCAGATTTTGACTTGATCGAGTCACATCTCAATGTGATTTGACCTTGACCCAGACTTAATCCTATTAGACTGATCAAATCTAAGCTTTCTTTGATCCCACCTAACCAACTCTTGATTTGGTTTGATCAACCGCTAGACCTAATTGAGCTATCCATGCTCGATCCCAAACTTATGAAGGTATCTTAGATCTTAAAATTCATAATTTTAGATCTAATTAATTTTATAATCTTAATTCTTAATTAATTTTAGGTTCATAATCAGAAACAAGCAAAAATTCTAGAGTTTTAGAATCTAGAATTTTGTAGAAAAGTAAATTTTTAATTTCTAATTAAGGATGAACACGCAGTACCCCTACACGCCATAAGAGCATCCTATCGAATGGAAGGATAGGGCCTTTATACCCTACTTTGTTCTTATGATCGGTCAGCCAAGGAGAACATCTTAATCAAAAATAATTACTACACTACAAAATAATAAATCTACAACATATATCTTATATAAAGTCATAGATCTAAACATGCACGTTCTGTATACATCTCATGTATCAATCATTAAATCCTAAATCCATGCTTTCAGATATGATACATCACATATAATATCTAAAAAATAAATTTTATATTGATCATATCAAAATAAAATCTATTCTAGATAAATCATAAAACTATTCTACAACTAGTCAAGGCATGCTTCATTCATATCTTATATAAAGATAAGAAATTTTATTTTCTATGTTTAGATCTGATTAAAATATTTATAACATCAAAAAATAAAAGTATAAAGATCTAAAAAAAAATTTGATCATATCAAAAGAAAATTAGCACTAGACTACGCATAGAATAATTCTAAACCTAGTCTAGATATGCATCTCATATAAGATTGATATGAATCTAAATTTTTTTAAATCTTTTTAATTTTAGATCTAATCATATCTGATATGATATCTAAAATTTCTAATATCAGATCTCATATTATAATAAAATTTAGATCTAAAGTATATCTGAGGAACTACTAGTGCAGCTCTAACATCAGTTGAAAGAAAAACAGCTTTTTCCGCCATAGGATCCATTTGATCTGACCAGATCTATAAAAATATTTTAAAAACCTTTTTATAGAATATAATTAGATCAAAGAGTTCTTCAATCTAATTTTAATGATCTGATATTAAAATTAAAATTAAGAATTAAATTAGATATAAATTTTGTACCTGATTGGATAATCTGATTATCCTACCGATGTTCTGTGGAAGCTCAGGATTTTGGATTAAGCAAAGCATGTGCCTGGCCTCTACTAGAGTCCACTTAGGCTGGATCTGGAGATACTCTCCTTTTGGTTCTGATCACTAAAATTAAGATCTAAGTCTGATCTATAGACCTTTCAGAATAATCAAAGAAGACTGGACGTTCGTCTCACGAATAGGTCATCTTCTTCCTGATCTATACGCCAATGCTGTTTGATCTGAAGGGAAATCCTGATTTCCCGGTCCAGGTTCGTTCAGATCTGATCAGATCAAGAGATATATTTCAAAAATTTTTCTCTTGATCCCAATCAGATCTTGATATATTTTAGATCTAATTCTTATTATTTTAATAAAATAAAATTAAAAGATAAATTAAATCAAATTTAATTTACCTGATCTGGGTAATCCTATTACCCTGTTGATGATCCTATTTGCAGCGGAAGGTTCTGGATCTTAGCCACGCAAGCGCCTGGCCTCTACCGGTATCCACTCGGGTTGGATCTGGAGATCCTCTTCTTCTCTATCACACCTCCAAAAATCAGATCTGGATCTGATCTGGAGGATCTTCAAAACTCTTTTGAAGATGAGCAGTCGTCCTTTGCAGCAGCGCAGCCTTCTTATTTTGATCGCCTTTCTTTGATCTGAATCGCACCAACCAAGGTCCAAAACTCCTTTTGGACGTGGAGAGCAAGGGGAGAAGAGACTATGGCATGGAGAAGGAGGGGAGAGGCAGCCTTGGGGCGTGGGGTTTCTCAATTGAATTGCTTTCTTTGAATCTGAGTTGGGCGCAGGGTCTTATTTATAGACTAAGCGTGATCCAACTCCTCTTCCTCCCAACCAATCACAACCCTTTGTGAAATCAGATCTAAATCTGATTGGTGGGAATAGAGACCCCTGGATTCCTCCTTAGAGGGTGCCTAAGACCAGTCAAAGTTGGTTCTTAGAAGAACTCTAATTGGAATCCAAAAAGGAGATGGAGTCCTTGTCCAACAAGGACTCCTAGGCGCCTCCAACTTGGGCACACGCCTAGGGTGGCGTGCGCCCTTCTCCTTGCCAGGTTCTGGCAGGGGGACAGGCCCCCACCAGCTCTCCAATAGGTGCATGACATGTGGTCAAAAGTCAAAGTGTCAATGGTCAACGTTTGACCAGTCAAAGGTAGACTTTTGACCAAAGTCAAAGAACAAGAAATGGCAGGTGACCAAAAATGGCAGGTAATGTCTTACAAAATAAGACAACCTTTTCTGACTTGGACAACCTCCAGTCAGACCATATGAAGGCCTCTGATTGAGCACAAACTCCTTTGGCTCAGTCAGGACAACTTATTTATGATAGCAAAAGAAGAACGTTAGGTTCAATCGAGTGCTAGCACGATTTCCTTGAACCTAATTGAATCTCATTCAGATCAATTGAACTAGATCAGTTCAATTGATGATCACCAGATTCAAACCCTTGTTTGTGTGACCCAGTTAGGTTCAGTTCTGTATGGTAATGGGATATGTCATGATCTCTATCATCGACATCATCGAAACTCCTTTCGATGGATCAGAACTCTTCTGATTCGAACAGCTAGAATGATCGATCATCTAAATCATTCTAATTGCTCCCAAAATCCACCAGTGACACCTAGCAGTATATGGTGGCAACCCATCAGAGCTGAATGCGAACCTCTTGGTGCAGCTACCTGTGTGATTCAAGTTCTTCTATCTTGAGCCCCGATCAGATTAGGGTTAAGGTGAACTCGTCAAACCCTAGTCTCTGTCATATGATGTAATCATTCGATTCGAGTCCAATGTGAAAATCTAAATAGAAACTCTTTCTATTATTTCACTCTACCATGGCCATGGATTTCTGGACTTGATTCTCATGATCATCATAGGGCTACTCCTCTACCACCGAGGTAGATAGATTCCATCTTGATGCAATCCAGTTCCTACAATGAACATGTCATAGCCAACATACACCTCAGGGTTCCATATGGCTAGGAGACCGAGTAATGGTGTAGTCAAACTATAACACCCTCAAGGTGAACTGCCGATGCATCTCAGGTCAAAGAACCAGACACACTACTGCAGCATCGAGTCAGTCATTGACGAGAAGGTAGACTCCCTAATGACTACTCGAGGTGGTCACGCTCAGTGCCCTCGTTCTCTAACGAGTACCTGTACTCTCGCTCCGGTGTCTCCACACCGTAGACTCAAGACTCATCTACTAAAGAGAAGCGATTGTACACCAACCTTCCGGATCAATCACCATCCTCGTGATGATCCTATGGTCGGGAGCAATTTATGAGTTAATAATGATTATTCATGTCTTAAATTTTCAACTCTTGAAAATATGAATTATCATTACCATTAACTCAAAGGATGTATCACAGACACTAAATACACATATGTGATAGAAAATAACCCATTTTATTGATATTAGTCAAAATTATAATTTTGCCCCTAGAAGTGTATTACAAGTGTCAGCCAATTCTGGCTTCTAGGGCACATATATCTAACAATCTCCCACTTGTCCTAAAGCCAATTGGCTACAAGTCTAAGTCCCATCTTCTCAAGGTGGGCTTCGATCTTCTGCTGGCCCAACGGCTTTGTAAGTGGGTCTGCCACATTATCTGCGGAGTTGACTCTCTTGACCTCGAACGTAACCCTTTCTCGAAGGTAATCGCGGATGAGGTGGTATCGCCGCTCAATGTGCTTGGATTTCTGGTGAGACCTCGGCTCCTTAGCAAGGGCTATGGCGCCATTGTTGTCGCAGTATAGAGGAATGGCATCTGATGGCATTACTCCAATTTCTGCAGCAAACTTCTTGTACCAGAATGCTTCCTTCGCAGCCTCTGATGCAGCGATATATTCTGCTTCCATGGTGGAATCTGCTATCACAGTTTGCTTGGAACTCTTCCAGCTGACAGCTCCACCATTGCACACAAACAGACTCCCAGATGTCGACTTTCGATCATCTATATCGGACATGAAGTCCGAGTCTGTGTATCCCTGGACTTGGAGTTCTCCATTACCAAAGACCAACATCATATCCTTAGTTCTTCTCAAGTACTTAAGGATACATTTCACAGAAGTCCAGTGTTCTTCACCTGGATTTGACTGATATCTGCTTGTGACACTCACAGCATGGGCTATATCAGGTCGTGTACATAGCATGGCATACATGAGGCTCCCTATTGCAGAAGCATAAGGGATCTTGCTCATGCGTTCTATTTCCTCAGGTGTGCTGGGGCACATCTTCTTGGAAAGATGAATACCATGTCTGAAGGGTATTAATCCCCTCTTAGAGTTTTCCATACTAAACCTCTTTAGTACTTCCTCTATGTACATCTTCTGTGAAAGTCCTAGCATCCTATTCGGTCTATCCCTATAGACCTTAATTCCTAGAATAAAGGATGCTTCACCTAGGTCTTTCATGGAGAATTCCTTGGACAACCACATCTTGACTGATGTCAACATGGGAATATCATTCCCAATAAGGAGGATGTCATCCACGTACAATACGAGGAAGACAACAGCGCTCCCACTGACCCTTTTGAAAACACATGGTTCCTCTTCATTTTTGATGAAACCAAACTTTTTGATCACATCATTGAAACGAGTGTTCCAGCTCCGAGATGCTTGCTTAAGTCCATATATGGACCTTTGCAGCTTGCAAACCTTGTGATCAGTATCACTGGATGTGAAACCTAGCGGCTGTTCCATATAGATATCTTCCTCAAGATATCCATTTAGGAATGCCGTTTTCACGTCCATTTGCCATATTTCATAATCGAAATAGGCTGCAACAGCAAGCAATGTGCGGATGGATTTTAGCATAGCTACTGGGGAAAAGGTATCCTGATAGTCAATGCCTTCGCGTTGACTATAACCTTTTGCCACCAGTCTAGCCTTGAATGTCTCCACATTCCCATCTGCACCAATCTTTCTCTTGAAGATCCATTTACACCCAATAGGTACTATACCTTCTGGTGGATCTACCAAGGTCCAGACTTGGTTTGAGTGCATCGAGTCAATTTCTGACTTCATTGCCTCAAGCCATTTCTCGGAGTCGATATCTGATATCGCCTCGTTGTAGGTTTTGGGATCATCACCATGAGCACCATTACCTATGAGGAACATTTCCTCTACATCCTCTGAAATAATACCTAAGTATCTTTCAGGGAGACGGGAAACTCTTTCCGATCTACGAGGTGGAGGAGGTAGTGTTCTTATTGGCTCAACCTGATTTGGTTCCACTTGGTCCTTAGCTCGTTCTGCTTGTGAGACTTTCTCATCAAGCTTAATCTGCTTTCCAATGCCGCTATCTTGAATAAACTATTTTTCAAGAAAGATGGCATGTCGACTCACAATCACATTGTGGTCTTCTGGAATGTAGAAATAGTATCCTAATGACTCTTTAGGATATCCTATGAATCGAGCTCTAAAGGACCTAAACTCTAACTTGTCCGCTTGTTGTCTTTTGACATGAGCCGGACAACCCCAAATTCTGAGATGACTCAGACTTGGTTTCTTACCGTGCCATATCTCATACGGTGTGGTAGGAACGGTTTTAGAGGGAACCCTATTCAGTAGATAGATTGAAGTTAACAATGAATGTCCCCAAAGAAAATCAGGGAGGTCTGTGAAGCTCATCATGGATCGAACCATATCCAATAGAGTCCGATTTCTCCATTCTGAAACCCCGTTGAGTTGAGGTGTTCCTGGTGGAGTCCATTGAGAGACTATGCCATTTTCCTTGAAGATAGTCTAGGAATTCCCGGCTAAGGTATTCACCTCCTCGATCTGATCGAAGAACCTTAATGGGTTTTCCAGTTTGTTTTTCTACTTCATGTCTGAATTCTTTGAACTTTTCAAAAGGCTTCAGACTTGTGTCTCATAAGATACACATACCCATACCTAGACAGATCATCGGTAAAGGTAATGAAGTAGACAAAATTGCCTCTAGCCGGCACATCAAATGGGCCGCACACATCAGTATGTACTAGGGCAAGGAGATCTGTGGCCCTCTCCCCATGTCCAACAAAAGGGAGTTTAGTCATTTTGCCTTGAAGACAAGATTCACAAGTTGGATATGACTCAAAAGTCAATGGACTCAATAGCCCATTTTTCTCCAATTTGTTGAATCCTATCTTCTGCTATATGACCTAATCTCAGGTGCCATAGATATCTGTCGTTTGGACTATCCCTAGGTCGTTTGGCATTCACGTTTTGCTCGATAGTTAGAACAGGTACATCAATATGTAGCTGATAAAGACCATTAATAAGGAAACCATTTGCAATTTTATTTCTTTCATAAAGAATGTTACAATGGTCCTTAAAGAAGGTGATCACATAACCTTCTTGTGCTAAGCATGAAACAGAAATCAAATTCCTGCTAGCTGCAGGCACATAATAACAGTCTTTTAAAACTAAGTCTAAACCAGATGGTAATCGAAGAGGGTATGTTCCCACGGCTACTGCAGCAACTCTTGCTCCATTACCGATGCGTAGGATCATGTCTCCATCCCTCAGCCTCCTGCTATCCTCAAGACCCTGCATAGAAGTGCACAGATGAGCACTAGAACCAGAGTCAAGCACCCAACTGGATGCAGAAGAAACCGTAAGGTTAGACTCAATAACGAGCATACCTCCAGAAGGACCTTCCTTCTTGTTCTTCAGGGTGGCCAGGTAAGTAGGGCAGTTCCGCTTCCAATGGCCGTCGCTGTTGCAATGGAAACACTTTCCTTTGCCATCGACCTTTTTCTTCGGTTCTGCCTTCTTCTTCTTTGATCCTTCCACCTTTTGCTTTTTCACAGACTTCTTTTTCTTTCCATAAGACTTTCTTTTGGAAGAAGTCCGTTCCATAGCAAGAACTGAGCCTTTAGAACCTTTCATAGAAAGCTCAGCGGTAACCAGCATATTCATTAACTCGGCCAAGGAATTTTGAAGTTTATGCATGTGGTAATTCATGATGAATTGCCCATATGCATCAGTCAAGGATTGCAGAATAATATCGTTCTGCAGGTCCAAGTCCAACTTCACACCGAGCTTCTCAAGCTCTTCCATGTCCTTGATCATTGTCAGACAGTGATCTTGGACTGACTGCCCATCACGCATCTTAGCCTTAAAAAGTCATTTCGTGACTTGATATTTGGCTGCGCGACTCTGTTCACCAAACATCTCCTGCAGGTGAGCCAACATTTGGCGAGCAGTCCCGATATCTTCATGTTGGCGCTGGAGCTCATCAGACATCGAGCCCAACATGTAATATCTGGCCTTATTATCTTCGTCAATCCATTTTTCCAGAGACGCTCTCTGTTCAGTGGATGGACGAGCTGGTAAGGTGGGAGGGTCCTGGTCCAAAACATGTGTTAACTTCTCTGAACCCAAAACAATTTTGTAGTTCCTGAGCCAATCTTTATAATTGGGTCCAGTCAGTCTATGTGTGTCTAGGATACGTGCCAATGGGTTGGACGCAGACATTTTCCTGTAGAGAGTCAAAGATTCTAGTTAGATACTGTAATTTTGACTTGACCAATTTGTTTAGGGATTTTATTTTTAAACAAATTAGCTCCCACTATTTTCTCGGATCCCTACACTCCCTCTGTAGAGATGCGAAAATCTCCACGATTAATGATTTCTAGTGGGTGGTGCGGTCTCACCAACTGACTCATCACCTCACCTAACAGTTATTGGTGATGGGTTAGCCAATGAGTGAACAACTCTTGTTCAATGATTCTCTAATCATGGTGCACCCAAACTTGGTCTCTAATTCATGAATCTCACCGTATCCGAAAATATTGATCCACTCCTTAGTTAAGTCAGACCCACCATTTGCATAGACTGGGTTCCTAATTGAGTCTCTCACCGTATCCGGAAATATTGAGCCCAACTCATCCTCCAGCCCATAGCATCCAATGCCTAATAGACATGGTTGCGTCTTCCCGGTGCAACTGAGCCACTGTATCCAGCCGAGAACAATCAACCCCGGGAAGGGCCCGCACATCTACAATGGTGGAAGACCTCAGACTTAATCTTTTCTTAGGGAGAATTGATTCAGGTCTCATTAAACTAGACTTGGCTTAGTCATAACAATTATGACTAACCTAGTGGCATGGGTTAGCTCGGATTATTGACCACCTCAGATCAGAACTGTGTCAACAGATATGGCCAGGTAAGTGAGACCGGTGGAAGGAATATGCCATTAACTCGTACAAGAACGCATTCAGGTCGAGTAGCTTCCAATTAAAAACCAGTCGGTCGTCTGTGCCAAACTTACCTTAGACACCAAATTGTTGAGTCAGAACCAATTGGGTTAGCCTACAATCCAGACTCTAACCTCTGAGCCTAATTAGGTCTTGCTTGATCGTGACTCGATCTTGACCCAGACTTAATCCTATTAGGCTGGTCAATTTAAGCATTGTTGATCCCATCTAACCAACTCTTGATTCGGTTTGATCAACCGCTTAGACCTAATTGAGCTACCCAAGCCCGAACCCAGTATTATGAATATGTCTTAGATCTGAAATTCTCAATTTTAGACCTAATTAATATTCCATAAACTTAATTCTTAATTAAGTAGGGTTCATAAACAAAATATGCACAATAAATCCTAGGGTTTCAGGATCTAGGGTTTTGCAGAAAGTAAGTTTTGGGTTTCTGATTAAGGACGAACACGCAGCACCCCTACACATCATAAGAACACCCCATCGAATGGGAAGAGAGGGCCTTTAAACCCTTCTTCGTTCTTATGACCGGACGGCCAAGAGGAACGCCTTAATCAGGAACATGTCAATACTACAAAACAGTTATCAGATCTATATCATATATCTCATATACAAATTTAGATCTAATCATGGCATATTTTGCATACATCTCATGTATCAAATCATGCATGTTTTCAGATCTAAATTATCTCATAATAATCTAAAAAATTAGATTTAAATTGATCTAATCAAAATAAATTCTAATCTAGACAATTATGTAGAACTATTCTACAACTAGTCTAGACATGCATCAATCATATCTCATATGATATTTAAAATTAAATAATTTTTATTTGCTATTTTTCAGATGTTATTATAACACTTATAATATCAAAAAATAGTAAATAAGAAGATCTAAAATATGATTTAATCAGATTAAATCAAAAACATGCAAGAACTATTCTATAGAACTATTCTATTCTAGAACTAGTCATGCATATCTTCATAATTCTTAGATCCAAATCATTTAATTTTAATTTTTTCTGATTTCAGATCTGATCACATCTCATGTGACATCTGAAATCACTTTATTTTCTAATTAAAATAAATTTAAAATCAGATCTAAACAATTTTAGAACCATGGCTCTGATACCAGTTGAAGGGAAATCCTGATTTCCCGGTCCAGGTTCGTTCCAGATCTGATCAGATCAAGAGATATATTTCAAAAATTTTTCTCTTGATCTCAATCAGATCTTGATATGTTTTAGATCTGATTCTTATTATTTTAATAAATAAAATAAAAAGATAAATTAAATCAAATTTAATTTACCTGATTTGGGTAATCCTATTACCCTGTTGATGATCCTGTTTGCAGCGGAAGGTTCTGGATCTTAGCCACGCAAGCGCCTGGCCTCTACCGGTATCCACTCGGGTTGGATCTGGAGATCCTCTTCTTCTCTATCACACCTCCAAAAATCAGATCTGGATCTGATCTGGAGGATCTTCAAAACTCTTTTGAAGATCTGCAGTCGTCCTTTTGCAGCAGCGCAGCCTTCTTGCTTTTGATCGCCTTTCTTTGATCTGAATCGCACCAACCAAGGTCCAAAACTCCTTTTGGACGTGGAGAGCAAGGGGAGAAGAGACTATGGCATGGAGAAGGAGGGGAGAGGCAGCCTTGGGGCGTGGGGTTTCTCAATTGAATTCATCTTTGAATTAGAGGTTGGGCGCAGGGTCTTATTTATAGACTAAGCTTGTGATCCAACTCCTCTTCCTCCCAACCAATCACAACCCTTTGTGAAATCAGATCTAAATCTGATTGGTGGGAATAGAGACCCCTGGATTCCTCCTTAGAGGGTGCCTAAGACCAGTCAAAGTTGGATTCTTAGTAGAACTCTAATTGGAATCCAAAAAGGGAGATGGAGTCCTTGTCCAACAAGGACTCCTAGGCGCCTCCTACTTGGGCTCACGCCACCCTTGGCGTGCGCCCTTCTCCTTGCCAGGTTCTGGCAGGGGGACAGGCCCCCACCAGCTCTCCAATAGGTGCATGACATGTGGTCAAAAGTCAAAGGGTCAATGGTCAACGTTTGACCAGTCAAAGGTAGACTTTTGACCAAAGTCAAAGAACAAGAAATGGCAGGTGACCAAAAATGGCAGGTAATGTCTTACAAATAAGACAACCTTTTCTGACTTGGACAACCTCCAGTCAGACCATATGAAGGCCTCTGATTGAGCACAAACTCCTTTGGCTCAGTCAGGACAACTTATTTATGATAGTAAAAGAAGAACGTTAGGTTCAATCGAGTGCTAGCACGATTTCCTTGAACCTAATTGAATCTCATTCAGATCAATTGAACTAGATCAGTTCAATTGATGATCACCAGATTCAAACCCTTGTTTGTGTGACCCAGTTAGGTTCAGTTCTGTATGGTAATGGGATATGTCATGATCTCTATCATAGACATCATCGAAACTCCTTTCGATGGATCAGAACTCTTCTGATTCGAACAGCTAGAATGATCGATCATCTAAATCATTCTAATTGCTCCCAAAATCCACCAGTGACACCTAGCAGTATATGGTGGCAACCCATCAGAGCTGAATGCGAACCTCTTGGTGCAGCTACCTGTGTGATTCAAGTTCTTCTATCTTGAGCCCCGATCAGATTAGGGTTAAGGTGAACTCGTCAAACCCTAGTCTCTGTCATATGATGTAATCATTCGATTCGAGTCCAATGTGAAAATCTAAATAGAAACTCTTTCTATTATTTCACTCTACCATGGCCATGGATTTCTGGACTTGATTCTCATGATCATCATAGGGCTACTCCTCTACCACCGAGGTAGATAGATTCCCATCTTGATGCAATCCAGTTCCTACAATGAACATGCTCATAGCCAACATACACCTCAGGGTTCCATATGGCTAGGAGACCGAGTAATGGTGTAGTCAAACTATAACACCCTCAAGGTGAACTGCCGATGCATCTCAGGTCAAAGAACCAGACACACTACTGCAGCATCGAGTCAGTCATTGACGAGAAGGTAGACTTCCCTAATGACTACTCGAGGTGGTCACGCTCAGTGCCCTCGTTCTCTAACGAGTACCTGTACTCTCGCTCCGGTGTCTCCACACCGTAGACTCAAGACTCATCTACTAAAGAGAAGCGATCGTACACCAACCTTCCGGATCAATCACCATCCTCGTGATGATCCTATGGTCGGGAGCTGTTTATGAGTTAATAATGATTATTCATGTCTTAAATTTTCAACTCTTGAAAATATGAATTATCATTACCATTAACTCAAAGGATGTATCACAGACACTAAATACACATATGATAGAAAAAATAACCCATTTTATTAATTATAGTCAAAATTATAATTTTGCCCCTAGAAGTGTATTATAAGTGTCAGCAATCTGGCTTTTAGGGCATACATCTAACACTTAGTTTTAATGCGTTATTTAAGAAGATTTCAAAACTAAAATACAGCCTTCTTTGTTGATTCGACCTGACTCACTTCTTTCTACCTATTTTTAATCGATTTAAGAAGTTGAATTTAAACTAATAAACATGGTATCCTAATGACAATATCGTGCTCTTATCATGTTAGTGTAATAAACTACAATATTTTAGTTAAATAGAATCCTTCATTTCTGTATAGTCAAAAATAGAATATAACTGCTCTTGTGGTTACACAATAAAGCAGTATACCCAAAATGCTATAAGCATCTCGATGCACTAGAACAATATTACATCAGTCCCCATAATAGATCTTGTGGTTGCACAACAAACCTAATATGGTTTGTGACATAATACTGAATTAGCATGAAGGAAGGCCTTAATGTAGTGAATATAACACTAAGCATCCAAATCAAGAATTATATTAATCTAATCGACCAAGTAAGTGGGAGAGAGGTGGTGGTCACCCCGTTGCTTGTCTTAGACATCAATAAATTGATCAAGTCAGACAACAGAACCAATTAGAAATCATGTTCTCCTTACCAATGATGAACCACTTTCCTAGACTGATCGATTAATTAGACATCATGACTGATTCTGCTATCGATTAATTACACTGCAACTTAATATGATTTTATAGAGGGCTTTAATTGATCTCATGCACATTCTAAATTTAATCAAATAATACATATGAATTGATTATATCAATCATGACATATAAAATATATTAGCAGGTAATATCATTCCAGGACAACCATCATCACATAGTGGACATTCGCCACTATGCCAAGGCAACCTTATAGAATGATATACATCATAATTTAATTATGATTAATTAAATGTAATCACATCATATTAATAACATGCTAATCATATCAAACATGATCATATCATATTTACAATATTGCCATTAAACTATAAGCATAAAAACATATGATTAAACCTAGTAAGGGTTGCTCCAATACCACTATTAGGTTTGGTGTACAAGGTGGAAGCATGGATTTTAAAGCAAATTGTATAAAATAATAAAACCAAACCTAAACCCTAGGATCACTTGATCAGAATTTAAATCATATAATATTATCATCCACAACATCCCTAGCATAACCTAGCTCTGATACCAAATTGTAGACCCACGTTATCGCTCGAACACCAATCATCCTTGACATCACAACCACCAATATCATGTTGTGAAAGTCCTTGATCTTTAGTACGGACCTAAAGAAACCTGTGGCATTCTCTATGGGTAGCAAACCACCGACCCTCCACCTAGATCTATGATGGGGAACCTCCCTCCTTGGGTTTGAGGGAGACGTCCACTTCTCTAAAGCTTCTTCAAGAACCCTAGGGTAGCAACTCTAGAGAGAAGAGAAGAAGAGAGAATTGAGGGAGAAAAGATCTATATTGATTCCACTCTTTTTAAAATCCTAATACAATCTATGTATTTATACATACCCATTAGGTCCGACCAAAAGCTCTCCTAGCTAACCCAATACATGAAAGTACTCACTAAGCCCATGTACACCCATGTCATCCATGCTCTCATCCTCTGGATCTAGATCCGATCGATACATGAGTTAGCTTTCTTAAGACCTCTTTAACTAGGCCTTAAGACCTTAGGATCAACCCAGACCCTAGCCCAAAATAGACCTTTGCATAACTCTGCCGTGCACTAAGCCATCTCAGTTTCAGCACTGAGTCGGCTAAGTTCCACTAGATCGGCTCAGTCTGAATTTGAGTTGGCCCAGTTCTTTGCCATGCCAACAGTCCCGAATGCTCAGCTCTCTATTTTTCCCGTGCTTTAAGACATAGCCGACCCAGTTTTAGACTGAGCTAGCTAATCTATAGAAAATCTTCTTTCTGCAGTCTTGATTCTCTAGCTTTGATTTCTTGCTTCACCTTGTGTTCCAGGTCTTCGAAGCACCAACTAAGCCCCTTGAATCTCCAGAGCTATCACCATGACTCCTCTCGTGGCCTCTCAAGGCTTGGGAGCACCACAAATCCTCACAATCTACATCTTGGTGCCCCAAGCCTTGGCAAGTCCCTCGGCAATGCCCTCCTGCACGATCCCACTGTTCCTGCACACTCGACAACATCTGTGCAAACATCATCTTTGCCAATCCTCTTCAACTATTGTGCTCCTTTGAGGCCTTTGGGATGACCGCCTCTACTGCTAAAGATCTATGCTTGCTTCTTGGCACCATCCTAAAATTATAGGATCCCTTATGCTTAGCAGCTGCATCATTTTTTTTAAACTTTCCTAGAGAACCTACAGTATTCATGCATCAGCACATGCTATACCATCGAACATGATCTCCTTAGAACCGTGCCTATCCTCCTGCATATGCTGCTCCACCTGGAACTTTGCATCACCGGCACTCTAAACTCATGCCAAATTTTCTCTCCACTTGTGAAGCCACCACTATGGAGATCGACCTATATTCGAAGTTCACCTGATACCACAAAAGTTGACTCTATCATCGAGTTCCTTGAGGCCAACCACTTAACATTGTATTGTTGAGCCTGCCGCTATACCTCGAATACCGTCGCTGCTCCTTCGAACCCTCCATACTTTGCAGCCCTCTTCAAAGCTGTCTTGGATACCTCCGCAACCTATGGGCACCTCCGAAATCCAAGAGCTCATCCAATGCTCCTGAATCCAGTGACTGTACCCTAAAAATTCGACCCTAGTCCTTCTCTTCTGCCCTTACACCAGCCATCACTTCAATTGTGCTTGGAGAACCATCCTCCACTTGAACCACGACTCTCCTTGATGCCTTGCAGAAGAAATATGATCCATGATACTCCTAGCTGCTAGAGACCTCCTGATGCTCCTTGAGATCTCCTAGCTCTCCCTGAGACCTACTCCCAATCTCCCTAGAAGTTCCTAACACACTCTAGTGAGATACGCTCCTCGGTTGCTGCACTGTCATGCCTCTCTCAGCCCTTGTGCCTCAAGGATAGCACTCTTACAGCACTCCAGCACTCCCTGACTCATCTCTATGCTGCTCTACAGCCATCTAGCCATAATCTACTGGATCATCCATCTCCATCAGCCATAAGGCACTGTAAATCCATGCTTTGGTCGAACTGCTGAATACATCTCCGACTACTTTTATGCCTTCCTGACATCGAAGGACGTATAGTCGCTTCTTCAGTCTTCCTACGACCATTATCCCTTGGAAAACCTCTCTTCAATAGCCCACACTACCCATCTTTCTAGAGAATTCTGATGCTCTCTATTGAGATACCTTCCTCAACTACTGCATCATCGAGCCTCTCTCAGCCCTGCATCTTTAGAAAAATGCTACTACAGCACTCCAGTGCTCCCTGCTTGTCACATAACCGACATACATCCTGACCTTTTCATCAAGACCGATCAGCAAATCATGCACCCAATTCTTCCATCCTGGAAAAATCCCTTTCTGTTAATCCTCTCAACCTCCACCTTCAACTTGTTGCTCCTGGTTGGCCAAACCACAGCAATAATAAAGATAGAGCTGAGACATACCGTAGAATTCTTGTCTAGATTTTTGAATTAATCTTGTACGACCTCTCCTTCACTTCCACGCACAATCAGGCTCTGAAACCTAGCTCCTTCCATGCACCATCAGGCTCTAAAACCTAGCTCCTTCCATGCACTATCAGGCTCTAAAACTTGGCTCTGATATCATATTACCATCCATAATGTCTCAGGCATCACCTAGCTCTAATACCAAATTATAGAACCATGATATCGCACGAACACCAATCATCCTTGACATCATAAGCACAGATACCATGTTCCAAAAGTCTCTAATCTTTATCACAGACTTAAAAAAACCTATAACATTCTCTATGGGCAGCAAACCACCAACCCTCCACCTAGATCTGTGATGGGGCACCTCCCTCCTTAGGCATGAGGAAGACGCCCCCTTCTCTAGGGCTTCTTCAAGAACCCTAGGGTGGCAACTCTAGAGAGAAGAGAAGAAAAGAGAATTGAGAGAGAAAAGATCTGTATTGATTTCACTCTTTTTAAAATCCTAATACAACCTATGTATTTATATATAGCCATTAGGTCTGATCAAAAACTCTTCTAGCTAACCTAATACATGAAAGCACTCACCGAGCCCACATACACCCATGTCTCCTATGCTTTCATCCTCTGGATCTAGAGCTGACCCATACATGAGTTAGCTCCCTTAAGACCTCTTGAACCTGGCCTTAAGACCCTAGGATCAACCCAGACCCTAGCCTAAAATAGACCCTCGTGTAACTCTGCTCGCACATTGAGCCCGCTCAGTCTTAGCACATTGAGCCAGCTAAGTTTCATTGGGTCAGCTCAATATGAAACTGAGTCCACTTGGTTCTACGCCATGCCAGCAGTTCTGAATGCTCAGCTGTCTATTTGGTCTGTGCTCTGAGACTTAACAGACCTAGTTTTGGACTGAGTTGGCTAACCTACAGAAAATCTTCTTTCTGTAGTCTTGATTCCCCAGCTTAGGTTCCTTGCTTTACCTTATACTAAGTCTCCGAAGCACCAATCAAGTCCCTAGAATTTTTGGAGTCATCACCATGACTCTTCTCGTGGCCTCCCAAGGCTTGGGAGCACCATAAATTCTCACATATAATATGTATTTATAACATAAATTAGTTTGTTATAACATACCTCTGATCGCTAAATCCTAACTTGACCCTGATCATTAGCAGCAGTCCGTCAGGGGTTCTACTAGGTGCCCACATGTTTACCCTCCTACATTGATCCACATAGAGACTCAATCAGCTACTAGCACCTTTGATTATTTTAATTAAAATTTTTATGATAAGAATTTTAATTTATTTAGGCAGAACCTTCCTTAGCTTTTGCTTTCACCCTTCTGGTCTACACTTTCCTTATTTCTATTCTCCATGTCTTCCTTTACTCTCTTCCTAAGCCCTTGTCCTAAAGCAGACCTCTTGTCCTTTAATAGAGCTTTGGCTTAACAAGGGAAGGAAGAGAGAAATTGGACAATTAGGAAGACAATGTATGAAAGAAGGAAGAGTATTTTATGCCTTGGACTGTCGGAGTGCGTCCTTATTTATAATGTACATTGGGGCACCACAAATAATTTCTCACACATTTTCAAAAAGCATTTCTCATGCCCATTGAGTATCTCATGCCCTCTAGCAAAAATTAGGACACGCGGAATTGAGTTTAATTATCTCGAGGAGATACCTTACAATAGAAGGACCCTTCAGACTAATTCAACGTAGTTTCTTTCAAAGAGTCGCAACCCTTCACATTGGTGCCAATAATTTCCACCATTTGATTAGCATCTCATGCTGATTCAAGGGACAAAAATGATGGCACTGATTAGGAAATAGGCATGAGAAATATGGCATGAAGGAGTCCTTAACCACTTGGACTCTAATGTTCAAGTGGCGCAAAAACAAGGAGGGCGGCATCGGCAAGCATCCTTATCCAGTTTTAAAAATTAAATGGGAGCATTTCACCTATAGAAGGACTCTTCTACACCCCCATAAATAAGTCCATGCCTAAAGGAAAATTTTATGTGATAAAAAACTTGGATAAAGGGGGCACAAACTCAAACGATGTGCTAGAGTCTCCTAGCACATGAAGTCTTTTCCATGCACGAAGAGATAGACTCTCTGGCACATGAGACTTTGGTTTTAGGTACCCCATCCCATAGTCAACTACCCAAGGGTCAACCCAAATAATAAGCCAATTTTGATTTTACTCAAATTGGATTTAATTAGCCCAAATCAGAACATGATTCGAATCTAATTTGAACCTAGGAGCTAGGGTTTGCAACATGTGCAACCTTGTTCATCCTGCAAATATAATCTAATTCAATTAGACCCTTGATCAATTTTTTTTGTGTGTGATCAATTGGGTTCTACATCTATCTAGCAGTAGATCTAGATGCGATTTGACCTAATTTCGTTAAAACTCAACCAAACCAATTTAGGTCAAATTGAGCTAACCTGATTCGATCAATTAGAATACTTTCTAATTAATGATCAAATTAAACTCTTTAATTCAATTGAATCCACATGACAAGATTGACGACTAGCAAAATATCATATCTACTTGAAAGATATGGAATTTTGATGAAAATATCAAAAATATCCTTTAGCGAAAAGTTACCATGTAATAGGATCCTTCGATCACCCTACATCCCAAATTTGACTTTAGATATGGAATCATGTCAAACCCAATATCATATTCATATTTCTCTCAATCTTATGATTATTTGATTAATAAAATATTAGAAATCATTTCTATTTTTTATCATGCTTTGATCAATGTCTTCCTGAACCATCATTTAATTAAAGGAAGTAGAATGCAATCTCCTCTTACTAAGAGTGATCAATTCCATGTTGACCTACTCATAACCTCCATATGCAATCCACCATTTTCAGAACACCTGTACATGATCTAGTCATGAATGAGTATGAACCAAAAGATGGATTCGTGTATATAAGGTTCTATGGTAGTCTCTGGTCAAAGGATTACATGCACAACTTCCACTATGAGAACTATCTATTGACATGCAGATATGACTCCATTAGATGTTCTCAAATTGGATTAATTCAGTAAACTCATTCTTTAATGAGCACCCACATCCTTATATTAGTGTTATACATAAGTGATTGTGAGATCAATCACCCTCTCTACCAAGCATACATAAGATGTGCTAGTCTTACCAAAAATATTGATCCCCTACTTAATGTTTTATCGATAAAAAATATTTAAAATTAGGGTTTTAAGATTTTAGATCTTACTAGTATGATCTCATTATAATCCTAAAATCATAGCCATAATTTATGGATTTCATCATTTCATAAAAAAAATAATTAAGATGTAGCATATGATGAAATAAATATCTTTATTAATTTGCAAATGTCATTACATGAGTTGGGATACAAAAAAATAGCCTATCAAAATATATATTGATCGATATCGTGGGCCGGTCAAAAATAAAACCAAACTCAAACTATATAGATAGGATGAATCAGGGTCAAATCCATAGAGATTATGTTAATTATATTTAAATTATAAATTAAAAGTGACTAAAATTAATTAAAATTTAATTAATTGAAAGGCTAATTAAGAAAGCAAATTAAATAGTAAATTAATTAAAAAGGAGTTATCGGTATAAAGATGGATTCTCAGGATCTCAATTGATCACTTATTTGATAGCCGGTATTCTTTTTAATATGCTTTAATTGATATCTAATCAATGAAGATATAACTCATCTTAGAGAGCATGGCCTATACCCTTAGATCATAGCCCGTCCCTTAAAGTTATAGGCTAGTCTAAATTGATTTAAATATTAAAAAAAATAACCTAAACATAATTTATTCTAAGAGCACGAACCATACCTGCAGATCATGACTCATCCTAAGAGTAATAAACTATTTCAGATTATTTACAAGAAAATAAAGATATGAAAATATTATAACTAAAATAGTCTTTATTGTAAATTAAGAAGAAATACAAAAGATGAAAAATAGAAAACATCATCAAAATAAGATCACAATAATTTCTTGAGAAGAGAGGATCAGACAGACATCGAGAAGTTTCTTACTAAAATCTTCATCCTGGAGCCTTGTTGAAGAATCCGGGCCGCAGTAGGTGATAGAAATTCAAAATAGGAGAGAAATTTTGGTGGAGATGTAGGCTTTAGTACTGGTTTGAAGAAGGAAGAAGAGAAAAGGTTGAAGAAAGAAGAGCTTAAGAGAGAGAGAATTAGGGAGAGGGAGAGAAATTTTGGTGAAAAGAAGGCTTTGGAGAGCTTTGGAGGCGCTAATCCCCTAAGGGGAGGCTTATGAGGGCTTATGGGAGCTTTAGGGAAATTTTTATAGAGAGAAAATGAGAGAAATTATATTTAAATTAAAGAGAAATTAAAGAAATCGAGTCTAGATTGGATTCTGCTCTTTGGAATAATTTTCTACTATCAGATCGAGTCTCAATGGTTCAAATTTGACCAAAATCGGACTTCTATAGCTTAAATAGGGCTCTAATCTATTCACAGCCGTTTGATCTTGACTAGGATCGAATTCTGACCATTGGATCATGCTTTTGATCTTCTGAATCAAGTCAAAGATAATTCTTGGTTGTTGGATCCTGACTGACATGGTTTTTGGCTGTTCGATTGGGCAAAAATCAGTTGGATCTCTTCGAATCAGATCAGGAATCGACGTGGACCATTGGATCTCAAGCAGGATGGATGGCTACCATCTGATCACACCTGTGCTATAGCTATAGACCATACGAGCTGGGTGCATAGAAGACCTGGGCCAATCACCGTGCATTATGGCACCAGAAATGACCTTTCTGCCGCTATGAGCCGCGACATATTCTCTGTAAACCCTTTAAGGGTGTTGGTCCACCATGCGATGCTCCCTGATTAGCTTTGCCAGCTAAGCTAGATAGTCTATGATAGATTTCGTGGACTGGGCGCTCAGTCTAGTGTGCACCGGCGGGCCTAATGGGCTGAATTTTTGGGCCTTTTATATTTTTTTCCATTTTTTCTTTATTTTTCTTTCAAAACTCCATTCTAGATCCATTTTAAGTCCAATTCGCTTCAAATTTATTTCATTATGATCCATAAATCGAGCTCTTTTCATCCATGATCTTCTTTTCTATAAAAGATAAAATAAAAGTATCAATTTTTAAAAATAAAAATAAATTAATTTAATAAATTAATACTTTTATACATATATTTTACGTGTTTATCACACCCCCAATTTGAACTTTGCTCATCCTCGAGTAAAGCAGATAAATTAGCAATATATACTGACTTAGTCTTGAAGTAAAAATTAGGTTTAGACACTCCTAAAGATAGCTGATACCCAATCAGACCATTAAAGAGGTACGTCGTCAGATTACTAATACGACCAATTAGTTGTTTGAGTGTTAGCCATAGAAATTTTTATAGATCTTCTTTCACCAACTCTCTACTTTACTCTCTAAATCCTCTAAGTTGATGTGAGCTGGGTTTTATTATCTTTCTTAGAATTTAGTCCCCTTTTTATCCACCTTTTTTCTTTTTTTTTTAGATTCTTGCATCTCCATATTTTGATGCGAACCATAATGCTTACTTAGGCGAAGGAGTCCGGTTACTCTGTGAGACAGTGCTAATCCTTTTTCTAATTCACACTGTCCATCATTTTATGCGAACAACAATGCTTATTTAGGCGAAGAGGCCAAGTTACTCAGTACAAAATCAGTGTTTGTTGTTTTATTTTTTTATATAAATAGATTTTACGAGGTACTTTTGCATAGTTTGACCTTTCCATCCAACTCTCATGACGTAGATTCTTTATTGAGATCAGTAAGAAGAGGATTCTAAAATCACTCTTAAAATTTGGTCTGGTCCAAATCCTTCCATTTATTAGATTTTCTTAATAATTTACTCTTCAGTATCTCTAAAATTATCTAGACCATTAAGTACTCATTGATTAGGGTGCCTAATTAACTTTTAATCAAAATAAAGTTTGGGTATATAAAGCTAATTATATTAAATCATACTTGAGGACTCCCAAATTTAAAGTTAGTTATCTTCCGTCCAACTTAATTTTCATTGTCCTCAATCGAAGAAGAGAAAAAATATTTATCAAGGAGGGATACTATATGATTTATTATTTGCAAATCCTTCATAATATTCCATCAGGTTCATACAGGATGTTTGATGTGCTCCCCCCAACTTAGTTCAATCATCTTTATTGGTTTCCTACAAAAAGATAAAATAAGAAAACTCAAAATCTAAAATAAAATGATAGGTTGCCATCCAACAAGTGCTAAGTTTAAGATCTTCAGCCAGACCAGGCGACTCTACCTATCTAGTGTCAAAAATTAGATTGACAAATTCCAATGGTTTCGGATTGTCAATTTCAAGAAGAAGGCTTGCGATCCCATTATTGATGAATTTCAATATTTTCTCGCCAATCTATAGAAAGTAACTCACAGTCCCATTTTTAGTCAGTTTTACTTTTTTAATTTTAGAAAAATAATTTATGAACCCATTTATAGACTCTTGTTTATTAAGAATTTTTTCTATTTATTTTTTTAGTATGCTCACAAATTAAATTGTTGGGGTAAGGGTTGTGAGGATTTATGGTACTCCCAAGCTTTAGGAGGCCACGGGAGGAGTCAGGGGGTTGGCTCTGGAGATTCTAGGGGCTTCAAAGACCTGGGATTCAAGGTGAAGCAAGGAACTAAAGTCGGAGAAAGAAGACTGTAGAAAGAAGATTTTTTGTAGGTTAGTCGACTAAGTCTCAGTGCATAGGCAAAATAGATTGCTATGCATTCGGAACTACTAGCATGGAACAGAACTGGACCAGCTCAATTTCAGATTGAGCCAACCCAGTGGAACTTAGCCAGCTCAGTGCTAAGACTGAGTCGGCTCAGTGCGCGGGTAGAGTTATGCGAGGGTCTATTTTGGGCTAGGGTCTGGGTTGATCCTAGGGA
Source organism: Cocos nucifera (assembly GCA_006176705.1). Lineage (NCBI taxonomy): Eukaryota > Viridiplantae > Streptophyta > Magnoliopsida > Arecales > Arecaceae > Cocos > Cocos nucifera. The sequence goes on from QRFJ01002685.1 coordinate 30,064, forward strand.
TCTTAAGGCCTAGTTTGGGAGGTCTTAAGGAGGCTAACACATGTATGTGTCGGATCTAGATCCAGAGGATGAGAGCATGGGAGACAAGGGTGTACATGAGCTCGATGAGTGCTTTCATGTATTGGGTTAGCCAGAAGAGTTTTTGGTCAGGTCTAATGGGTATGTATAAATACATAGGTTGTATTAGGGTTTTCAAGGTTGGAATCAATATAGACCTTTTCTCTCTTAACTTTTTTCTTCTCTAGAGTTGCCTTCCTAGGGTTCTTGAAGAAGTCCTAGAGAAGGATGGCATCTCCCTCAAGTCCAACGAGGAAGGTTCCCATCATAGATCCAGGTGGAGGATCGATGGTTTGCTACCCATAGAGAACGTCACATGTTCCTTCAGATCCGTACTAAAGATCAGGGGCTTCCATAACATGGTATCGAGGCTTGTGATGCCAAGGATGATTGGCGTTCAAGTGATATCATGGAACATCAATTCGTATTAGGGAGAGGTGATGCCAGTTGGTGCGCTTACATTCGGTATCAGAGCCTAATGATGCATGGAAGGGAAGGAGAAGTCGTACAAGGTGAAATAAAAAATCTACACAAGAATTTCATAGTATGTCTCAAATTTATCTTTGTTATTACTATGGTTTGGCCAACTAGGAGCAGCAAGTTGAAAGTGGAGGTTGAGAGGATTAATGAAAAGAGATTTTCCTAAGGTGGAATGATTTGGTGCATGATTTACTCATCGATCATGATGGAAAGGTCAGGGTGTATGATGGTTATGTGATAGACAAGGAGCGCTGGAGTGCTATAGTAATGCTTCATTGGAGATGCAGTGCTGAGAGAGGCTCGATAATGTAATAGCCAAGGAAGATATCTTAGTAGAGAGCATCAGGATTCTCTAGAAAAATGGGCAGTGTAGGGCTGTTGAAAGGAGATTTTCCAAGGAATAATGGTCGAAGAAAGGCTGAAGAAGTGACTATACATCCTTTGGTATCAGAAAGGTGGGGAAGTAGTCCGAGATGTATTCAGTAATTCAACTAGAGCATGAATTTACAAAGCCTTGATAATGATGGAGATGGATGATCCATGGAGGTCCAGTCGGTTAGGGCTAATGGCTATAGAGCGGCATAGGGATGAGTCAGGGAGCACTGGAGTGCTGTAGTAGCGCTTCCTTAAAGGCATGGAGCTGAGAGAGGCATAATGGTGCAGCAATCGAGGAGTGTATCTCAGCAAAGAGAATCAGTGGTATCTCAGGAAGACCAGGTGCAGGTCTCAGGAAGAGCCAAGGGGTCTCAGGGAGCACTAGAGGCATTTAGCAGTCGAAAGTATCATGGATCAGGTTTCTTCAAAAGGAGAACCAGGGAGAGTCACGATTCAGATGGAGGATGGTTCTTCGGGCATAACTAAAGTAATGGCTTGTCTAGGGGCAGAAGAGGAGGACTAGGATGGAATTTTCTAGGATTTAATCATTGGATTCAAAGGTAGAGGGTTCGAAGGGACAGCGATGGTGTTTGAGGTATACCGATAGGCTTAGCGGTGCAGCGTTGAATGGTTGGCCTTAAGGGACTAGGTGATAGAGTCGACTTCTACGGCATCAGGTGGACTTCGAATATAGGTGGAGCTTTGTAGTGGTGGCTTCACAAGTGGAGAGAAAATTTGGCATGAGTTTAGAGTTGAGGGTCCGCACTGATGATGCATAGTTTCAGGTGGAGCGGCATGTGAAGGTGGACAGGCATAGCTCTGAGAAGATCATATCAGGTGGTACAGTATGTGCTGGTATAGAAATGCTTTAGGTTCTCTAGAAAGGTCCAGAAAAAGTGATGCAACTGTTAAGCAAAAGGGATCCTACAATTTCAGGGTGGTTAGAGGTGCAAGCCAAGATCTTCAGAGGTGGAGGCGATCATCCCAAATGCCTCAAGGGTGCACAATAGTTGAAGAGGATTGGCAGAGATGATGATTGCATAAGGGGCTGGTGAGTGCGTAGGGATAGTGTGATCATGCAGGAGGGCATTGTCGAGGGCTTTGCCAAGGCTTGAAAGCATCAAGGTGGAGATTGTGAGGATCTATGGTACTCCCAAGCCTTAGGAGGCCATGGGAGGAGTCAGGGGGTTAACTCCGAGGATTTTAGGAGCTTAGTTGGTGCTTTGGAGACCTAGGATTCAAGGTGAAACAAGAAACCAAAGTCGGAGAATCAAGACTGTAGAAAAAAGATTTTCTATAGGTTAGCCAACTCAGTCCAAAATTGGATCGACTATGTCTCAATGCATGGACAAAATAGAGAGCTGCACATTCGGAACTGCTGGCATGGCATAGAACTAAGCCAATTTAGTTTCAGACTAAGCCGACCTAGTGGAACTTAGCCGGCTCAGTGCGCGAGCAGAGTTACGCAAGGGTCTATTTTGGGCTAGGATCTGGGTTGATCCTAGGGGTCTTAAGGCCTAGTTTGAGAGGTCTTAAGGAGGCTAACTCATGTATGGGTTGGACCTAGATCTAGAGGATGAAAGAATGGGAGACATGGGTGTACATGGGCTCGATGAGTCCTTTCATGTATTAGGTTAGCTAGGGAGTTTTTGGTCGAGCCTAATGGCTATGTATAAATACATAGGTTGTATTAGTATTTTCAAGGTTGGAATCAATACAGACCTTTTCTCTCTTAACACTCTTCTTCTTTTCTTTCAAGAGTTGCCACCCTAGGGTTCTTGAAGAAGCCCTAAAGAAGGGGGCGTCTCCCTCAAGCCCAATGAGGGAGGCGCACCATCACAGATCTAGGTGGAGGATAGATGGTTTGCTATCAATAGAGAACATCATAAGTTTCTTCAGATCCATGCTAAAGATCAAGGGCTTTCACAACATGGTATCGAGGCTTGTGATGCCAAGGATGATTGGCGTTTGAGCGATATCATACAATATCAAGTGGTATCAAGAAGATGTGATGCCAGTTGGTGCACTTACAAGGGTTGCATCCGATGTAATGGGTACTAGAAGGATGTCAATTGGTTTTGAACATGCGTACTTTATTATGACCAAAGAAGGATTCAATTCTGAAGGAGGTGGTGATTCTAGAGGAAAAGCTATTGGAGTCGGTATTATTTCATATTTCTCAACCCCTAGGATAATGGTACTAAAATTGGATGGCTCTAATAATGCATTCATATTTTCAGCACACCCATATATATTAAAATTGTCTACCCCAAAAGGATCTAAACGTGTATCCGCTGGGTTTTGAGAAATAATTCTAGGGGTAGCTTCCTTTATTTCATCTTTTGGTACATCCACCTCAAAATAATTTTCAGTTTGTATATTAAGATATTCTATTAGGATTTCATGCACATTAGAGCTCTCAGTTATATATTATTTTGTGGGCTCACCATATAATTCTTCCTCCCAACTATTGAATGCAGTAGTAAGCTGACTAAGTTGGGTTTCTATCTTGGCTATAGATTGAGTATGAGTTTCTAACATGTGTAAAATATTCTCTTTAAATGTTGAACTATAGGCACTTGAAGAAGGTTGCTGAACATTTTGATATTGGTGTGTCGTATGAGTTTCCTTCGGATAACTAGGTTCATAAATAGTTGCTAGTTGTGATGTCTCATAAAAATTTGAATAGTTTTTCCAACCTAGATTGTAGGTGCTGGAGTAAGGGTTATAATAATTATTTTAAATTGGGGTTGGGTAACTTTGCTCATGTATAAATTTTCAAGATCGATATGCAGCTGGACATTCACTAACCATATGATTGGGACTCGAACATATGTCACACACATGCAAGGGTGAGGTAGGAGAGTGTCTCATATTCAATAGATAGTCAAGTTTGTGGGATAGCTCACCTATCTTATTGTAGATATCTATGGAGTTTTCAACCTCATAGATTCAACTACTATTAGGTTCATACATGGGTGTATAGGGGTCATAAGTATAAAAAGAAGGGGTAAAATATTCTCTCGATTGGCGAAAGGGTGCAACCATAATTCTAGGTTTGTCAGCTCTAAGGGTTCGATTTCAGGATCTAAGGTTTGAATTTTAGGTAGTAATGAATAATGCCCAAGTAAATGCCCCACAATTATATCTTTAGAGCAGACATTGAAAAATATTAATTTTTTTAGAATTTTTTAGATTTTTTTTAAAAAATAAAAAGAGATGAAAGAGATTCTAATGATGAGGGCCTATGGGGTCCTAAAACTAAGAATTAGATGCGAAGCGGTTATTTAGGTTTGATGTTTGTGGGTTAGCAATCAAGTTATGCAATCAATTCTAGCTAAAGATTATCCTAGATCTAGACAGCTTTTAAATATCAAGGTCTACTTCAAGCCCTCTATGTAAGAATCAGTCACTCAACTAGCCAGGTAAGTGTAAGGTCGGTGAGAGTCCCCCCGTTGCTTGTCTTAGACACAAATTGTGCTTGGCTGTTCGGAATATGCGCTCTTGCCATAAGGATCAGCATGGCCATCGGTGATTAGCCAAGCAACAAAAAAATACTTCTCAGAGATCTCTACAGAAGCACGATCAAATAAATCAAGAAATAGAGAAGAAGAGAAGAAAAGATTTTCGGAAGAAAAGAGCTTTTATTTAGTATATTTTAGCACTCTTACAATCTTGACCTATTTTAAGTATATATACTTTACAAAGGGTCAGTCCAAGCTCATAGAAAAACTTTTCAAACCCAAATAACCCACATATACAAAACAATAACCCATGAAAACTGAGCTGGCCCAATTTTAGGCTACATCGGCTAACTTGCGATTAGGTTGGCTTAGTCCCAGGCTGAGCCGACCCAGTTGTGTATCATGCCAATAGTCCAAAAATGCTGCTCTCTATCTAGATTTTTCTCTAAGACCTAGCCGACCCAGTCCTGGACTGAGCCGACCTAGTTTCCAACTGAGCCGGCTCAGTCTCAGAGTGAGCCGGCTTAGTTTTTGAACTTTACTATTGAGACTGATTCTTCTTTCAGCTTGCTCCCATCTTCCTATGACCTGTCTTCTCATGTTTTCAAGACTTGGAAGTGCCACTTCTAAGCTCACATTCTCCATCTTGGTACTTCGAAGTCCTTGTGAACTCATCTCTTCTCAACAGACCCATCCGTGCCACATCTCTGAAAGATGTCTTTAGGGAGTACCTTCATGAGTGAGTCAGACTGATTCTCCTTGGTATGGACCTTCATCAATTCCACTTCACCTTCCTCTAGCAGCTCTCTGATCCTGTCGTACCTCACGTCTATATGCTTTGTGCGTGCATGATAAACTGGGTTCTATGCCAACAATAGAGCACTCTGACTATCACTGAATAGTGTAACCTTGCTCTGCTCCACCTCCAACTTATCAATCAGCCTCCTAAGCCAAAGAGCTTCCTTTGTAGCCTCCATTATCCCAATGTACTCGGTCTGTGTGGTAGACAAGGCTGTGATTGGCTGAAGGATTGATCTCTAAGACACCGATCCATCATATATGTAGAAGAGGTATCCAGTAGTAGACCACCTTGTATTAAGATCACTAGCATAATTTGAATCAACAAACCCTTCTAAAGGACCTGAACCTTCACACATCTTCAAAGATTATTCTCCAAATCCTTCCGACTGCCCACCAAACCATTATCCCTTGTTTCCATGCAGATGTCTCAATATCCATTTCAATGCTTTCCTGTGTTCCTTCCCAGGGTAAGCCATGTATCTACTAACCGTGCTCACAACATGGGCTCTATCTAGTATACAGCATACCATAGTGTACATCACACTACCTACAGTATTTGCATAAGGGACTCATTCCATGTACTCTCTCTCCTCTTCTGACTGGGGGCATTGTAACTTAGAGAGAGACATATGGCTCAACAATGGCATTTATACAGGTTTGGCCTTCTCCATCCCAAACCACTTCAGAACCTTCTGGACTTACTTTTCTTGTGACAAATGGAGCACTCCTTTGCACCTATCTCTGCAAATCTCCATTCTAAGAATTTTCTTAGTTGGATCCAAATCATTCATCTAAAATTCAGATGATAATGCTCTTTTCAACCTTTTCACAGCATCCATGCTTCTACTGGCTATGAGCATATCATCTACATATAATAATAGGTATAGGGCATCCTCCTCATCTACATCCTTGATGTAGATACAACAATCATATTCACATCTGCTAAAACCCAGGCTCAAGATAAAGCTATCAAACCTTCGATACCACTAATGATAAGATTATTTCAAGCTATACAAAAACTTTCTGAATAAACACACCTTTTCTTCCTGTTCCATATCCATGAAACCATCTGGCTACTTCATGTAGATTCTTTCTTCCAAAGTTTCATAAAGGAAGGCCGTCTTCACGTCCATCTATTCCAATTCCATGTTATGCTGTCCCACTAGTGATAGCAAAACTTGAATAGGTGTATGACGCACCATAGGAAAGAAAATTTTTGTGTAGTCAATCCCTTCCCTTTGTGAGTATCCCTTTGCTACCAACCTTGCTTTGAATCTAATTCCACCTTGTTCTGAAGGTGCTTCTTTCTTTTTGAATATCCACTTTGAGCCAATAGGTCAAGTATCCTCTGGAAGATCCACCAGCTTCCATATCTAATTCTTCTCAAATGATTCCATCTCCTCCATCATATCCTACATCCATGAATCATGATCCTCACTCTTCATGGCCTCTGCATAATTCTCTGGGTCTTCATTAGTAGTGATGAGTGCATAGGATATAACCTCATCAATGCCATATCTGATAGGTCTCCTAATAGTATGCTGAAGCTTGTGCAAAGCTACTCCCACTGGCACATCTCTGTCTAATGTCTGTGGCTGCTCCTACACATCTGTCTGAACTGCCAATCCTCCATGCTGATTTTCAATCTGAGACAATACTTTTCTGCCCAACTCCACCTCAACAGGAACACTCCTATAAGTGGATGTAACCTACATGCCATCATTCTCTGACTGGCCACCGCTGTTCATCTTTGTTTTTCTAATTCCATCTATCCTAGACCTTCTCAAGATGCTCTTCTCATCAAAGATAACATCCCTACTGATCACTGATTTCTGTGCTTGAGAGTCCCACAGCAGGTACCCCTTGACTCCTTATGGATATCCTATCAATATCATCTTTTGAGATTTCGGATCTAATTTACTCCCCTCGGATGCCTCCATATGTGCATAGGTTGTGCAACCGAAGACTTTCAGGTGGCGAAGCTCCTCCTTTCCACTCCAGACCTCCTCTAGAAAGCCTTCATTCAGCTTATAATGAGGGGACTTGTTCATAGAAAAATAAGAAAAAGTTAGAGCATCATCCCAAAAGAATTTTAGAAGTGATGTCTGCAGCCTCAAACTCCATGCCTTCTCGATCGGTGTCTGGTTCGTCCTCTCTGCGACACCATTCTGTTGGGGAGTCATCCTTATCGTGTAATGGCATTTGATGCCATTTTCCTCACAGTACCTCCTATACTCCAGTCTAGTATACTCTTCTCCATTGTCCGACCTCAGACACTTTACCTATCTCCCTGACACCTTCTCTACTTCAGCTCTCCAGGCTCTGAACCAGGCAAACACTTTTGATTTTTCTCGGATCAGATAAACCCACACCTTTCTTGAGAAATCATCAATAAAAGTAATAAAGTATTTTGCCCTACCTCTAGCTGATACAGGAGTTGGTACCCACACATCCGAGTGCACTAAATTCAGCACTCCCTCACTATGCTTGGTACTTCTGGCAAACTTCACCCTATGCTGTTTGCCAAAGATACATGGCTCATAAAGATCTATTTCCTCCTTCTTCAGGGCTGGGATCATACCTCTTCCACTTAGTTCTGTGAGCCCACGATCACTCATATGACCCATCCGATAGTGCCATAGCCGATATAAAATCTGCTCCTCCTGTGCCACTACTAGCACCTCTGCACTATCATTTACCCCTGAGCCTTCTATTCTGTAAAGATTGTTGCTCAATCTTCTACCTCTCATCACCACCAAAGCTTTCTTAAAAAATTTCAGACATCCGCTCCTAGCCTAGCTACTAAAAGCATAACCCTGCTTCTCCAAGTAGCCCAAAAAAATAAAATTCATTTTCAACTTCGGTACATGCCTGACATTTGATAATGTATGAATGATTCCATCATACATTCTCATCCTGATAGAGCCAATTTTAGCTACTTTGCATGGGTGATCATCTCCAAGGCTGACACTTCCACCATCAGCCTTCTGGTAGGTAGCAAACCACTCCCGATGAGAAGTATGGTGGTGCGAGCATGCTGAATCTAATATCCACATAGTATTTCACTCTGTGGATCTATCTAATACAACTAGCAGGTCTTCTTCACTACTTATAGAAGTTGTATCATCTTTCTTGCTGGCCTTCTCTTTTTCTGATCTCAAAAGGGGACAATCTCTCCTCAGGTGTCTAGGCTGATGATATGTATAATATTTCAATGTCATCTTCCTCTGATCTTGAGACTTTGACCTACCCTTGGATTTTCCTCTTGTCTTCTCCTTTGGTCTTCCCTATCTTTTGTTCACAACCAAGATCCCAGACTTAGGGTCTTCCTTGCAGATCTTCTCCCTTTGCTCATTTGATCAGAGCACACCAACAACCTCTTCATAGTTTAGGGTCTCCTTCTCATAAACTAAAGTTGTTATAAGACCATCATATGAACCTGGGAGAAAATATAATAGCAGCAATGCCCGATCCTCATCATCAATCTTCACATCCAAACTCATCATCTTAGAACACACCTGATTGAACCTTTGGATATGTGCAACAAGATCTTTGCCTTTGGGTATCCTCAGACTATATAGCTGTTTCTTCAACCATAGCTTGTTTGTCATGTTCTTTCCCTTGTATATATTCTCCAGTCTCCCCCAGAGCCCCTTTACCGTAGTCTTTATGCAAACCTCGAGCAAAATCTGATCGACCAAGCACATCTATATTGTGCTAAAAGCAATTTCCTCCAACACTTTCCAATCCTCAGCACTGATCTTTTCTAGCCTTTCTTTGGTCAAGACCTTATAGATCCTCTGCCGAACCAATAAGTTCTTTACCTTTTGCTGCCAAAGGATAAAGTTACCCTTGCCATCGAACTTCTCAAAATGTCCCTTGAATCCACTTGATCCCATGACTTCAAACAAGTCAAGAATAGATCCCTAACACCCTTCACGATCATACACTAGTAAAACTATCCTTCACAAAAGATCTAACTAGCCCTAGATCATCTTTCCAGACTTTTGTATTATCGTTCCTCCATGTAAACAATCACCACCTCAATCTAAAGACAACCACGAAGCAAACTAAAAGTTTTTAGGATAAAATTTGATGCAATAGATCATGGATATAATAAATCCAAAGTGTCTTCCTTCCTTCCATGCAACACCACTCTGATACCAAATGTTGGAATGTGCACTCTTCCCATATGGATTGGCATGGCCATCGATGATTAGCCAAGCAACAAGAAAGTACTTCTCAGAGATCTCTATGGAAGCATGATCAAATAAATCAAGAAATAGAGAAGAAGAGAAGAAGAGATTTTTGGAAGAAAAGAGCTTTTATTTAGTATATTTTAGCACTCTTACAATCCTGACCTATTTTCAGTATATAAACTTTACAAAGGGTCAACCCCAAGCTCATAGAAAAACTTTTCAAATCCAAACAACCTGTGTACAAAAAATAATAACCCATGAAAACTGAGCCGACTAACCTAAGACTGGGTCGGCTCAGTCCCAAACTAAGCCGACCCAGTTGTGTACCGTGCTAATAGCTCAAAAATGGTGCTCTCTTTCTGAATTTTTCTTTGAGACTTAGTCAACCGACTGAGCCAATCTAGTTGTATACTATGCCAATAGCTCAAAAATATTGCTCTCTATTTGGACTTTTCTCTGAGACTTAGTCAACCCAGTCCTAAATTGAGCTGACCCAATTTTCAACTTAGCCAGCTCAGTCTCAGAGTCAGCCGACCTAGTTTTTGAACTTTACTATTGAGACTGATTCTTCTTCCGACTCGCTCCCATCTTTCCATGACCTATCTTCTCTTATTTCTAGGACTTGGGAGTCCCACTTTTAAGCTCACACTTGGTCAAGTAAGCTAATAGAACCAATTATAAACCATCTTCCTTTGGGCTTAGTCATCCCTTAACCACTTGCCTTAGACACCAGTCAAACTGACTAATCCTAATCTGATCCAACTTTTAGAATTTCTTATCCTAATAAGCTCGAGTATCCTTAGGGGCCAATGTCTAATTGATTTCAAAAATTAAAGGCTTGGGTTAATGCAATATGAAGAATGGTTGTTTGTGGGCTAAGGAAGGATGATCAAATTTTCATCTTATCTTATTTAATTTGGTTTAGCACCCTTAAAGTGTCTTATGAAGATGAGATGCAAAAAGTCAAGATGTCCAGGTAAAGTAAAACATGCAAATTTAAATTAAAAGCTAACTCAAACTATATAGATAGGATGAATCAGGATCAAATCCATAGAGATCATGTTAATTACATTTAAATTATAAATTAAAAGTGATTAGAATTAATTAAAAGTTGATTAATTAAAAGGCTAATTAAGAAAGTAAATTAAATAGCAAATTAATTAAAGAGAAGTTGTCGATATAAAGATGGATTCTCAGGATCTCAATTGATTACTTATTTGATAGCTGGTATTCTTTTTAATATACTTTAGTTGATATCTAATGAATAACGATATAACTTATCTTAGAGAGCATGGCCTGTACCATTGGATCATAGCCCATTCCTTAAAGTTATAGGCTAGTCTAAATTGATTTAGATATTAAAAGAAAGGAATTAAACTAAACATAATTTATTTCAAGAGCATGAACTGTACCTATAGATCATGGCTCATCCCAAAGGTAATAAACTATTCTAGATTAATTACAAGAAAATAAAGAAATAAAAATATTATAACTAAAATAGTCTTTATTGCAAATTAAAAGAAATATAAAAGATGAAAAATAGAAAATACCATCAGAATAAGATCACAATGACCTCCAAGGAAAGAGAGGATCAGTCAGACATCGAGGAGCTTCTTGCTCAAATCTTCATCCTGGAGCCTTGCTGAAGAATCCGAACTGCAGTAGGTGATAGAAATTCAAAATAGGAGAGATGTTTTGATGGAGTTGTAGGCTTTGGTGCAGGTTTGAAGAAGGAAGAAGAGAAAAGGTTGAAGAAAGAAGAGCTTGAGAGAGAGAATTAGGGAGAGGGAGAGATTTTGGTGAAAAGAGGGCTTTAGAGAGCTTAAGAGGGGCTAATCCCTCGAGGGGAGGCTTATGAGGGCTTATAGGAGCTTTAGGAAGGCTTTTATTGATAGAAAATGAGAGATATTTGGTTAAAATTGGAGAAAAACTAAAAAAATTGAGTTTGAATCGGACTCTGCACCTTGGAATAATTTTTTGCCATCAAATCGGGTCTCAATGGTTTAGATTTGACCAAAATTGGACTTCTGTAGCTTAAATAGGGCTCTGATATGTTCACTACCATTAGATCTTAAGTAAGATCAAATTCTAATCATTGGATCATGCTTCTGATCTTTTGAATCAACTCGAAGACAATTCTTGGTCGTTCGATCCCGATCGACATGGTTCCTAGCCATTCGATCGCACAAAAATCAGCTGGATCTCTTCAAATCAGATCGAGAATTGATGTGGACTATTGGATCTCAGGTGGGAGTGATGGCTGCCATCTGATCATGCTATGCTATAGCTGTAGACCATGCAAATCGGGTGCATAGAAGACCTGGGCCAATCATCGCACGTTATGGCACTGAAAATAACCTTTCTGCCCTTGTGAGCTGCGATATATTCTTTGTAAACCCTTTAACTATCTTAGTCCCCCATGTGGCACTCCCTGATTAGCTCCACCTACTGAGTTGGCTGATTTGTGATAGGTTTCATAGACTAGGCGGCCAGTCTATCATGCACCAGCGGGCCTAATGGGCCGAATTTTTGGGCCTTTTATATTTTTTTCCATTTTTTCTTTATTTTTTCTTCAAAACTCCATTCTAGGTCTATTTTAAGTCCGATTCACTTCAAATTTATTTCATTGCGATCCATAAATCGAGCTCTTTTCATCCATAATCTTTTTTTTATAAAAGATAAAATAAAAGTATCAATTCTTAAGAATAAAGATAAATTAATTTAATAAATTAATACTTTTATACATATACTTTAGGGCATATTTCTTTTACCTACCAGAGCCATCCACCTCTGGTTTGAACTTTATTTTGCAGGTCTTGTTAATGAGATCATCTTCACCACCTCCAATGTACTCTAGCGGTCGACCATTTTCTACACCAACAAGATGGAACCATCTAAGGACGTGCTTTAATTTATATGGTGAGACCTTGGTTCCTTAGTTTGGATTACTGCACCAGTATTGTCATAATAAAGTGGTACTCAACATTCTATCTCAGTAACCACACCTAGATCATCAATGAATTTCATCATCTAGATAGCTTCCTTAGCAACTTTACTAGTAGCAAAGTATTCTGCCTCTAGTTGAGTCAGCTATAGTTTGTTGTTTAGAACTTTTCAACTCACTGCTCCATCATTTAAGGTGAACACATATCCTGATATTGACTTATTATAATCTAGATCTAACTAAAAATTAGAATTAATATAACTTTCTATTTCAACTTTGACCCTCTATATATTAGAAAAATATCTTTAGTTCTTTTTAGATACTTAAGAATATTTTTTACAACTTTCCAATGATCCTCTCCTAGATCAACCTAATATCTATTGATTATATGTAATGCATAAGCCATATCAGGCTTGGTACATAACATGGCGTATATTATAAATCTCACTACTAAAGCATAAGGGATAAAATTTATTCTTTCTCTTTCTTTTAATCTCTTAGGAGACATCTTCTTTGAGAAATGTATGCCTTGACTTATGGGCAAGTAACCTATTTTACTTCTCTCCATATTGAATTTCTTCAATACTAAGTCAATGTACCTAAATTTGGACAAGCCTAACATCTTATTACATCTATCTCTATAGATCTTTATTCTAAGTATATAGGATGCTTCTCCCAAATTTTTCATGGAAAACTTATCTGATAGTTAAGTTTTAACTGACTGGAGTATTGGGATATCATTTTCAATAAGTAGTGTATCATTAACATACAATACCAAGAAGACTATGGCACTTCCACTAGCCTTCTTATATATACATGATTCATCTACATTTTTCATGAAGCCAAACTCTTTGACTATCATATCAAATCATATGTTGTTGATCTCTAGATTGATTTTGATGATAACAAAGACATTTGAGTATAATTTGTTAAGTTACTAATATTATTTTTGAGGATGTGTAGTATAAATTCTAAGGACTCACAATGTCTCAAATGATATTCATCAATTAAATGGAGCACCGCCAATTAAAGGGCCTTTGAAGAAAATCTAAACTTGATATACTTTAAAAAAATGATTAATAAGAATTAAATTAAGTTTAAAAAGCAAGTTTATCCTATAAAAGAAATTAAAGAAGAAAGACTGTCAAAAATCAAATGGCATGCTTTGCACACAAACTTAGTCAACTAAGCCAAGAGTTAGTCAACTAAGTATCAGAGGATAGCAAAATGCATAGAAAGACTAAAATTTAGGATCCAAGAGACTTAGTTGACTAAGTCTGAGAGTTAGTCGACAAAGTATAATTAGACAACAAAATACAGAAAGCACAGAAAGGCTGAAATTCGACTAAGTATCAGAAGATAACAAAATATAGAAAGCATGGAAAGGCTGAAATTCAGGACCTAAGGGACTTAGTGTGAGGATTGGTGGTGTTTCCAAGCCTTGGAAGGCTACGAGAGGAGTCAGGATGTTGACTCTAGAAGACTAGGATAGGTGTGGTCCTAGGACTAGGATAGGAGTTGTTCTAGGATGGAGGCAGTGTATAGCCCTCCACGGGCTTGAGGTCTAGGTGTTAAGGATCTTGAGAGACTTGGTTGGTGCTTCGAAGATCTAAAACACAAGATGAAGCAAGAAACCAAAGTCGAGATATAAAGGCTGCAGAGAAGGAGCTTTTTTATAGGTTAGTCAGCTCAGTCTGAAACTGGATCGATTAAGTCTCAATGAATATACCAAACAGAGATGTGCGCATTCGAAACTATAGGCACGGTATGCAACTGGGTTGTCTTTGTCTGAAATGGAGCCAACCCAGTCTCAGATTAGCTGGCTCAATGCTGAGATGGTGCCAACTCAATGCACGGGTAGGCGGAGGGTCTATTTGGAGCTAGGATAGGAACTTATTCTAGGAGTCTTAAAATTGGGTTTGAGAGATCTTAAGGAGGCTAACTCATATATGGATAGGGTTTAGATCCAGAGGATGAGAGCAAGAGAGACATGGGTGTACATGGGATCAGTGAATGCTTTCATGTATTAGATTAGCTTGGAGAGTTTTTGGTCAGGCCTAATAGCTATGTATAAATACATAGGTTATTTTAAGACAGTGAATGCAGATATTTTCTTCCTCAATCTCTCTTCTCTCTTCTTTCTTCTCTCTAGTGTTGTTGCCCTAGATTTTTTAAGAAGCTCTAGAGAGAGGGGGTGCCTCCCTCAAGCCCTAGGAGGAAGGTGCCCCAGCGTAGATCTATGTGGTGGATCGATTGTATGCTACCCTTAAAGAACATTGAAGGTCTCTCCATATCCACGTTAAAGATTAGGGGTTTCCGCAACATGGTACCAAAGCTTGGTGATGTCGGGATGATGCATAAAACATCTAGTATTAGAGCGGTACCATGAATCATAACAATTGATATCAAAGTAGTACCGATTGTTATAATAATTGGTATTAGACCTTGATAATGCATGGAAGAGAAGGAGAAGTCATACAGGATGAAATCAAAAATCTGCATGAGTATTCCATAGTATGTCTCAGATCTACCTTTGTTATAGCTATGGTTTGGCCAACCGAAAGCAGTGGATTGAAGGTGGAGGCTCAAAGGATAGGATTTTTTTTGGGATGGAAGGTTTGGGTGTATGATTTGCTGATCAATCTTAGTGGAAAAGTTGTGGTGTATGATGGGTGATAGGTAGGGAGCATTGGAGTGCTGCAGTAGTGCTTCCCTAGAGATGTAGACTGAGAGAGGCTCGATGGTGCAGCAGCTAAGGAAGGTATCTCAATATAAAGCATCAAGATTCTCTAGAAAGATAGGCAGTGTGGGGCTGTTTAATGGATGAAGAGAGGTTTTCCAAGGGGCAATGGTTGAAGGATGGTTGAAAAAGCGGCTATCCATCCTTCGATGGCAGGAAGGCAGGGAAGTAGTCAGGGATGTATTCAGCGGTTCGATTGGAGCATCAATTTGCAAAGCCTTTTGAATGATGGAGATGGTTGATCCATGGAGGTCCAGTAGGTTAGGGCTTGATGGTTGATCTCGGGTCAAGTTTTTTCTATAGGAGTACTAGAAAGAGTTGCAGTTTAGATGGAGGATGGTTTATGTGCAACAAGAGAGGATCAAGATACCTATAATGAGGTGGTATCAAGATGAGTAAGGAGCACTGGAGTGCTGCAGTAGTGTTCTCCTAGAGGCACGGGGCTAAGAGAGGCTCGGTGGTACAGTAGTTGAGGGAGGTATCTTAGTGGAGAGTGTCGGGGGACATCTCAGAAAGATTGAAAGTAAGTCTCAGGGAGAGTTAGGGAGTCTCAGGAGCCTCAGGATAAGATAAGTTGGTCTGAGTCCAGGACAAGATTTGAGCTACAATTTTTTTGGGTGCAACTAAAGTGATGGCTAGTGCAGGAGCAAAAGAGAAGAAGGCTAGGATGGAGTTTTCTAGGATTCTGTCGCTGGATTCAGAAGAGTTGGATGATTTCTTAGGTTTTGGAGGTGCCCACAGATTGCGGAGGTATCCAAGATGGCTTCGAAGAGGACTGCAGTGTGTGGAGGGTTCGAAAGGATAGCGATGGTGATCGAGGTACAATGGTAGGCTCAGTAGTACAGCATTGAGTGGTTGGCCTTGGGTGACTCAGTGATAGAGTCGGCTTCTACGGCATCAGATGGACTTCGAGTATAGGTAGAGCTCCGAGTGGTGCCTTCATAAGTGGAGAAAAAATTTAGCATGGGTTCAGAGCGAAGGAGTGCAGGAGGATCGATATCCTAGCACTAGTGCAGGTGATGCATTGTTCTAGATGGAACGACATGTGTAGGTGGATAGGTATAACTCTAAGGAGATCATGTCAAATGGTACAACATATGCTAGAACGGGATGTTGTTGGTTGTCCAAGAAAGTCTAGGAAAAGTGATGCAGCTGCTAAGTAGAAGGGATCCTATAATTTTAGAGTGGTGCGAAGAAGCAAGCCAAGGTCTTCAGTGGTTGAGGCAGTCATTTCAAAGGTCTTCAAGGGTGCACAACAGCTGAAGAGGATTCATGGAGGTGATATTTGCATGTGGGGCTGTCAGGGTGCACAGCAATAATGGGATCGCGCAGGAGGGCATTACCAAGGGGTTTGCCAAGGCTTGGGATGCCAAGATGGAGATTATGAGGATTGGTGGTGCTCCCAAGCCTTGAGAGGCCATAGAAGGAGTTTGGGTACTGACTCCGAGAGACTAGGACATGTGTGGTCCTAGGGCTAAGACAGGAGCTATGCTAGGGTGGAGGTGGTGTATAGCCCTCCATGGGCTTGAGGTCCAGGTGTTGAGGACCTTGAGGGGCTTGGTTGGTGCTTTGGAGATATGAGACACAAGATAGAGCAAAGAACCAAAGCTGAGGCATGAAGATCGTAGAGAAGTGGTTTCTCTACAAGATAGCTGGCTTGATCTGAAACTAGGTTGGCTAAGTCTCAGTAGATAGGCCAAATAGAGAGGTGCACGTTCAAAACTGCAAGCACAGTATGCAATTGGATAGGCTCAGTCTGAAACTTAGCCAACCTAGTCTTAGGTTAGCTAGCTCAGTGCTGAGACCAAGCCAGCTCAGTGCATGGATAGAATTACATAGAGGATTTATTTGGGGCT
The DNA here is from genome assembly GCA_006176705.1 of Cocos nucifera. NCBI lineage: Eukaryota > Viridiplantae > Streptophyta > Magnoliopsida > Arecales > Arecaceae > Cocos > Cocos nucifera. The sequence goes on from QRFJ01002685.1 coordinate 46,980, forward strand.
AGGATAGGGACTTATCCTAGGGCTCTAAAGGACTAGTTTAAGAGATCTTAAGGGGGCTAACTCATGTATGGGTCGAGTTTAGATCCAGGAGATGAGAGCATGAGAGACTTGGGTGTACATGGGCTCGGTGAGTCCTTTCATGTATTGGGTTAGCCAGGAAAGTTTTAGGTCGGGCCTAATGGCTATGTATAAATACATAGGTTATATTAGGATTTTCAATGGGAGTAGTGAATATAGATCTTTTCTCCCTCAATCTCTCTTCTCTCTTCACTCTAGTGTTGTTGCCCTAGGTTTCTAAAGAAGCTCTAGAGAGAGGGGGCGCCTCCCTCAAGCCTTAGGAGGGAGGCGCCCCAGCATAGACCTAGATGGTGGATCTATGGTATGCAGCCCTTAGAGAACGTCGAATGTCTCTCCATATCCATATTTAAGATCTGGGATTTTCACAACATGGTGCTAGAGCTAGGTGATGCTAGGATGATGTTCCAACATCTGGTATCAGAGCGGTACTAGGGATCACAATAATTGGTATCAGAGTAGTACCTAATGTTACAACACTTAGTCGACTAAGTCTGGAAGTTAATCGACTAAGTATCAGAAGACAACAAAAGATAGAAAGCACAAAAAAATTGAAGTTCCGGATTCAGGAGACTTAGTCGACTCAATCTTAGAAGATAGTAGAACACATAAAACACAGAAAGGTTGAAATTCTGGATCTAGGGAACTTAGTTAATTAAGTCAGAAACATAGTTGACTAAGTCATTATAATGGCTAGTTTTTTTCAAAACTGTACTTTTTCAGCTCCAACATTTTTTCAATGGCTAGAATTTTTTTTCTAATGGCTAGAACATTAAATGAAACTTCTTCAGATATTTTGAAAGGTGGGAAAGCCTTGGAATATATAAGGAATATTTAAGAACTTCAAGAAGAACTTTTGGAACATACATTCAGGAGCCTTCAAGCCTACTTTCAATTCATTCATTGTGAGAGCCATTTAGTAAAGTGAAGGAATTTTTTTTTTTGAAAAATATTCTATCCTTCCAATCATCCTCAAAGTGAGAGAAGTTAAGATACAAGCATTAAAGAGCTTCACCAACTTCTCTCAAGCATTCAAGAAGAAGAGCAAAGCAAATAAGCCTTCCATTCACAAACTCTTCTTTTGGGCTTTATCGAGTTTTTCTTTCTAAGCTTCTTTAATTATTCTGATGTTATTTTCTTTTGTTTACAAGTTTTCTGGGGTGAAAAACTTGGGTTGGTCTAAGATTAGAGTTGAACATTGTAAAGATTTGATTGGTGAGCCTAGAACAAAACCAATCAAGATTGATTGTTAGTTTGGGAAAACAAATATTGTAAAGGTGGTAGTTGGTGAGCCTAAGTCAAACCAAATGGATTGAATTGTGAGCCTAAGAAAAATAATTGAACTATAATCAATTGAGTGATTATAATTGAATTCTCAAGTGGTTTACTTGAGAAGTAGACATAGGTGCCAAGTTTGGTGTCAAACCACTATAAAAGCTTGGTATTTATTTTTATCATTGTGTTATTTATATTGCCCTTATTCTATACTTATGTTTTACATTATTTCACCAAGCATATAATATTAAAATTTAGCATAATTAAAATTTAAAATTTTTAAATATCTAATTCACCTTCCTCCTCTTGGGTAGCCATCCTTGGGCAATAAGTGGTATCAGAGCAGTTATTCTGATATTAGTTATTGATCTAACAGTCATAGAGTCAAAGATTTAATGGCAAATCCAATTGGAACTTCAATGGTTGAAGAAAAATCAATCATTAGACCTCACTTTTCAATGGAACCAATTATACCTATTGAAAAGCTAGAATGAGAATATTTATTCAAGCACAGGACTATTACATGTGGAATGTCATAGTAAAAGGCCCTTACACATCCAAAATCATAACTGATGGCATATCCATTCCAAAGCCCAAAAAAGATTAGGATTAACATAACAAAAGAGAAGTACAACTCAATGCCAAAGCAATGAATGTGTTATATTGTGCTTTGGATGCAAATAAGTTTAATAGGATATCAACAAGTTTATTCGTCAAAAAAATTTGGGATAGACTTGAACTTACCCACAAGGGTACTAATCAACTCAAAGAATGTAAGATAAACATATTGGTACACAAGTATGATTTATTCAAAATGAAACCATATGAAATTGATAAGAGCACGATGTTGTCGCTAAGACACCATGTTTATCAATTTAACTCTAACTTCTTAAAATAATTAAAAATAAGTAGAAAGTAGTGAGTCGGATCGAATCCACAGAGAAGGCAGTATTTTGATATTAAAATCTTTGATTTTTATAAAATTAAAAAAAATATTTTTTAAAAGTAAAGTTAAAGTCAAAAAATAAAATTATAAATAAATAAAAAATTTAAAAGATGTAGAAATTTAAACTTGGTATTAAGATCTACTAGTTAGATCTTAGCATCTACTTGCAATGAAATTAAAGAGCAATTGAAATTAAATTATAATTGAAAAGAAATAAATAAATTTAAATAGTTAAAAAAATAATTTTATATTAATTCAAAATTTAATTTAAAATTTAAAAATATAAAATTAAAAAAAAATAGCTGATTTTGATCTTGTATTGATGTCGGTATTGAGATGGTGTAGAAGCCAGCTCTTCTTTGCAGCATCCATTATCTTGATGTAGTCTCTAATCCAAGCGTGGCTCTAACCATTACCAAACTCCTTTTCATGACCGAAGACAACTTGGTTTGATGACCTGGGGTCTTTTAAATAGGTGTTGGAGGGCTAGAGATCTTTGTTGAAGGCAATATGGAACTAAAGAGAGTTCTAATCGACAAAAATGGAAGAAATAGAAGTGAAAATCAGATTAAAATAGCTTCTAGGTGAACATTATTGAGTTTTCTGAATTCTGGCGGTTAGATATGAATCCATCAGCTCAAAAATCACCAAAAACCACCGTATATCAACCTAAATCAAGTAGGAATAAGTTTTGACTGTTGGATTACTTTAATTTGTTAAATTTGGACCATCTGATTGTGCTCTGGGAGACTAAATTGCTTTTGGGATCATCCTCAGCCATTTGATCAGGTTTGGAGCTTCTAAGGCCATCCGATCATGTAAAGAAGGAAGCTAGGAACCGAATCAAAGCTAGAAATGACCCCCACCATTGGATCTTCACCAGCAGCAATCATAGCCATCGGATCACGCATTACTGTGCTCATGGACCGTGCTGGATTAGGCATACTATAGACCATAGTGAATCAGCATACGTTATTCATGGAAAATGAACAAATTGCCCTCACTTAAGGGTTCACGGTGAGCCACGATAAAACTGACTCAGCCTGACATCAGTGGCTCACCGGATGGGTTGGCTTAGGCGGGTTGCACTAGCGCCTGGGCTAGGTCGGCTAGCTTATGGTGCACCGACTGGATGCCTTGGCTGGATGCATTTGGATGCACCAGCTGATATGGTATGGTGGCTTGACTGGCGAAGCCGGTTGAGCCTTTTTTTTTTATTTTAATTTTTTTTTTCAAAAATTCATATCTAGTCCATTTTAGCTACGATTTACTTCAAATTTATTTTATTACAACTCAAAAAATAAATTCTTTTTATTGATAATAATACTTTATTTTTTATTTTATTATTTTTAATTAATTTTTAATTAATAAAAATATTAATTTTTTAAAAATATATTTAAATTAATTATTAATAATTAAAAATGAATATAAAATAAATAATAAAATAGTACTTTTATTAGTAAATTTATGGTACTTATCATCCCTCCTAACTTAAGCTTTGCTCATCATCGAGTAAAGAATAAATTTAGTTTTAGATACCTTTTAACTTTAGAGTTTCAAATTTCACTTAAGCAGTTTTCAAAATGGACATTGATATTCAATAGAGCATAAGTGAAGTATTTTATTAGGATATTAGTACTTACCAATAGAAAAATTAAGTGAAGAACATTTAACTTTTCTAAACTTTTTCTAAATTATCTCTACCTGTATCTCTGAATTGTCTAGACTTTCGTATGGGCAAGTGTATTGCTACTTCAGACCTTCATTTATTCAAATTTTTTATTCACATTGCCCACTTTTTTATGCGAATATCATTGCTTACATAAGCAATGGGATCTGGTTACTTAGTGAAAAACAAATGTATTTTTTTTTAATATTGTACCACTATTAAGTGTCTTAACTTCTTCAGCTTTCTATTTGATCCACGTAGAGAGTCTTGGGCCAATGACTCCTAAACTAGTTGGCATTAGGGCACTAGGTATAGAATACCTCTTCAGCATAATAGCTTAAATCAAATAGGCTATGAGTTAAGACTAGCTTTACAATGAGCTTCTTCATCCTTCCCACCTTTTGATGCGAAACTTAATGCTTGCTTAGGCAAAGAGGCCTGGTTACTTAGTGAGAAATACTTAGAAAGTATTTTATTTTAATAATTCTTTTTAATTATTATGAAGAAACGTGTAGTTATCTTACACAAGCTCATAAAAAGTAGGCTTTTCTTTTGATGCCAATAGAACAAATTAGAAGTGCTCAAAGAAAAATTATTTATGTTCTAGACTTAACTCTTTATTGGATTTTCTTAATACTTGGTCCCTAATAACTCATAAATTCTCTAATCTGTGCATAAATTTTCTTTTAAAAGTGCTTAGTTCAACTCAATTCTTAAGTATAATTGGATGTCTAAATGCTAAATAATAACTTCTTTGAGGACTTAAAAATTTAAAAAAAAATATTATTCTCCTCTCCAACTTAATCAACATTGTCCCTAATTGAGAAGGAAAAAAAAGGGTCTAATAAAGAACAGGAAAGAATACACCTAACTCAATATATTTTTTTATAGTCTAGCATATGCTTTTGAAAATTTGGACTCTTCCTTCAACTTTATTCAAAATTATTCTAAAAAAAACTAAAAAGATAAATTAGATACATGAAAACTAAATATTGGATTACCTCCCAACAAGTTCTAAGTTTATCATTTTCAACCAGACACAAGGTAGCTTACTATCATGTATCAAATACTAGATTGATAAATTCTAATGGTTCTGGATTGCCAATCTTGAGAAGATAGTTTGTTATCCCTTTATTGATATATTTAATATTAATTATGGGAATATAATTTGTAACCCCATTCTCAATCCTTTGTTTGTTAAGAATTTCTCCGATTTATTTGTCTAAAATTCTCAAGAATTGAGTTTTTGTATTAAGAGTTAAGTTTGATGCTTTCGGTATAGGAAGGGTGACCAAAGGTGGCTTTAGTTATGGAGAAAAATTAATATGATTTTGTTTAAACAACTCTATTGGCTTCTCATTACATGCATCTTAATTTTTGTAAGAAGAACCAACTTCTAGGGCTGAATGAAATAGGATTTTAGGTTTATAGAACTCGGATAAATCATCTATTCTCTTTTTTTTTTTTTATCTGATTCATTTAAACTGGAACCAACATAAGTACTAGTTTTGGACTCAGGTTCTTCTATATGGCTAGTCTCAGTACTAATCTCTTTCTCTAAATTTTCATTTTGGCTAGCATTAGTACTGAAGAAAAAACTACTTTTTCTGCCATAGGATTGGTCTAATCTGACTAGATCTATAGAAAATATTTCAAAAATTTTTCTATAGAGTCTAATCAAATTAGAGAGTTTTCCAATCTAATTTTAATGATCTAATATTAAAACTAAAATTAAGAATTAAATTAGATATAAACTTTGTACCTGATTGAGTAATTTGATTATCCTATCGATGATCTATGGAAGCTCGGGGTTCTGGATTATGCCGTGCACATGACTAGCCTCTACCAGAGTCCACTCAAACTTGATCTAGAGATGCTCTCCTTCTCGATCTGATCACCAAAAATCTAATTTGAATCTGATCTATAGAGCCTTCAGAATAAGAAAAAATGGCTGGATGTTCGTCTCACAAATAGGTCATCTTTGTTTTGATCTATGCACCAAAGTTGTTTGATCTTCCTCCTGAATTTGTGCCCAACCTTTGGCATGAAGATACAGAGGAAATCAAAAAGAGGGAGGCATGGAGAAAGGGAGAGGATGGTAGCATATGGGGGCTTGGGGCGTGGAGCATCAACTATATGAAACCCTAGGGCGTAAGGTCTCTTAAATAGACCCCTACACCATCTCAGTATTCCAATCAATCAAGCAACCAATTGATTGATTTAATTCTGATTTTTAGCAGATTTCCCATGCCAATATGCATCAAAATTGCCACCCCAAACTTCCCATATTTGCTGTATAAGATGGATAAGGAAAGAGGAAGGAAGTTGAGTTTGCAAGGAACTCTTTTTTCTCTCTATCAAACCTCTTTGACTAGTCAAATTTGAAATTTGACCAAGTCAAAGCCTATCCACTTTGGGCCCATGCCTAGGAGGACATGCACCCTCTCCATGCTATACCAAGTAAGTGGGGGAATGTGCCCCTAAAAAATCTTCGGGGCATGTGCTTAGAAAATCTTCAGGGCATGTGCCCCTAGTCCCTTCTTTCATACAATAGTGTCAACCTTTGACCCTGATGAGGGACAGAAAAAGGTAGGGGATCAGAAATGGCAGGTGTTGTCATAAAAATCATTTGATGAATTAAGACAACCCAACCTCTAGTCAAGATTTTGATTGAGTCAAACTCATCTATGACAAACTAGAAAGTCTATAGAAGGAGAATATTAAGTTCAATCATGTGCTAGCATGATTTTCTTGAACCTAATTGGATATAGTCCAAATCCATTGAACTGACTCAGTCCAATTGATCACAACCAGACTCAAACTCTTGTATGTGTGATCTAGTTAGGTTCAATTCTATATGGTAATGAGATATGTCATGATCTCTATCATTAACATTATTGAAACATCTTTCGATAGATTAGAACTTTTCTGATTCATACAATTGGAATGATCGATCATCAAGACCATAATAATTGCTCGCAAAATCCACTAGTGACACCTAGCAACATATGGTGGCAACCCATCAAAACTAAAAACGAATCTCTCAGTGCAACTATCTATGTGAATTGATTCTACTATCATGAGTCCTGATAGGATTAGGGTTTAAGGTAAACTCGTCAAAACCCAGCATCCGTCATATGAATAAATCATTCGATTTGAGTCCAATGTGAAATCCTAATAGAAAACTCTTTTCTATTATATCACACTGCCATGACCATGGGCATAAGAACTAGATTTCATGACCATCATAGGACTACTCCTCCACTACCGAGGTTGATAGATCCCATCTTGGTGTAATCCAGTTTCTACAATGAACATGCTATAGCCAACATACCCCTCAAGGTTCTAAATGACTAGAAGATCGAGTTATAGTGTAGTCAAACTATAACACACTCATGGTGAACTACAGATGCACCTCAAGTCAAAGAATCTGATACACAACTACAGCATCAGACCAGTCATTAACGAGAAGGTAGACTTCCTTATGACTGCTCAAGGTGGTCATGCTCAGTACCCTCAATCTCTAATGAGTACCTATACTTCTACTCTGGTGTCTCCACATCGTAGACACAAGACTCATCTATCATAAGAAAGTAATCATACACCAATCTTCTAGATCGATCACCATCCTCATGATGATCCTATGGTTGGAAGCAGTTTATAATTTAATTATGAAAATTCATGTCTTAAATTTTTAACTCTTGAAAATATGAATTATCATTACCATTAACTTAAAGAATGTATCATAGATACTTTTAAATACACACTATGATAAAAAAAATAATTCTTTTATTAATTTATAATTAAAATTATAAAATTATCCTTAGAAATGTATTATAAGTATTAGCCAATCTGGCTTCTAGGGCACAAATCTAACAAACTCCCTCTTGATCTAAAGATAATTGGCTACAAATCTAAGTCCCATCATCTTAAGGTGGGCCTTGATCTTCTGCTGGCCTAAAGTCTTCGTTAGTGGCTCTACCATGTTGTCCATGAAGTTGACTCTCTTGACCTCGATGTAATCCTTCTCGAGGTAATCGTAGATGAGGTGGAATCACCACTCGATGTGCTTGAATTTTTGGTAAGATCTAAGCTCCTAAGCCAAAGCTATGGTGCCATTATTATTTCAGTACAGAGGGACAGCATGCGATGGCATCATTTCAAGCTCTGCTACAAACTTCTTGTACTAAAATGCTTCCTTTGTAGCTTCTGATGCAGTGATGCACTCTATTTACATCGTGGAATCTGCTATCATGGTCTGCTTAAAACTCTTCCAGCTGATAGTACCACCATTGCATACAAACAGACTACTAGATGTCGACTTTCGATCATCTATATTAGACATAAAGTCTGATTCTGTATAACCCTAGACTTGGAATTCTCCATTACCAAAGATCAAGAACATATCCTTAGTCCTTCCAAGTACTTAAGGATATACATCACAGAAGTCTAGTGCTCTTCATCTGGATTCGACTGATACCTGCTTGTGACACTCACAGCATGGGCTATATCAGATTGTGTATATAGCATGCCATACATAAGGCTCCCTATTGCAGAAGCATAAGGGATCTTGATCATGCATGCAATCTCTTCATGTATGCTAGGGCACATCTTTTTGGAAAGATGAATACCATGTCTGAAGGGTACCAATCTTTTCTTAGAGTTTTCCATGTAGAATCTCTTCAGCACCTTCTGTATGTGCATCTTCTACGAGGGATCTAGCATCCTATTCGGTCATCCCTATAGATCTTAATTTTTAGAATAAAGGATGCCTCTCCTAGGTCTTTCATAGTGAACTCTTTTGATAACCACATTTTGACCATAGTCAAAATTGAAATATCATTTCCAGTAAGAAGGATGTCATCCACCTACAGTATGAGGAAGATAATAGTGCTCCAACTGATCTTTTTGAACACACAGGGCTCCTTCTCATTTTTGATGAATCCAAATGATTTGATCATATCATTAAAACAAGCATCCTAGCTCCGAGATGCTTGCTTAAGTCCGTAGATGGATCTTTACAGCTTATAGACCTTATGATTAGCATCACTGGATGTGAAACCTAGCTTTTGTTCCATATAGATATCTTTCTCAAGATATCCATTTAAGAACCCCATTTTCACATCTATCTATCATATTTCGTAATCAAAATAGGCTGCAATAGCAAGCAGTGTGTGAATGGATTTAACCATGGCTACTGATGAGAAGGTATCCTAATAGTTAATGCCTTCGCACTGACTATACCCTTTCACCACTAACCTTGTCTTGAATGTCTCTCCATATTTCCATCTACACCTATCTTTCTCTTGTAGATCCATTTATACCCAATAGATATTATACCTTTAGATGGATCTACCAAGATCTAGACTTGGTTCAATCATATTGAGTTAATCTCTTACTTCGTTATCTCAAACCATTTGTCAGAGTTAATATCTGATATCGCCTCATCATAGATTTTAGGATCGTCATCATTAACCTCATTTTTCATGAGAAACATTTTCTCTATACTTTTTAAAATAATACCTAAGTATCTTTCAGGAGGACGAGAAATCCTATTTGATCCATGAGGTGAAGGAGGTTGTGATTGGACTGGCTCAATCTGATTAGGTTCCATAGGTTCCTTAGCTCATTGCTCTTAGAAGAATTTCTCCTCGAGTCTTATCTATCTTCCGATGCCACCATCTTGGAGAAACTATTATTCAAGAAAGATGACATATCGATTCACTATCACATTATGATCTTCTAGAAGATAGAAAGAATATCCAATGACTCTTTAGGATATCCCATAAAATGAGCTCTAAAGGACCTAGACTCTAACTTGTCCGCCTGCTATTTCTTGACATGAGCTGGACAATCCCAAATACTAAGATGACTCAAACTCGATTTCCTACCATACCATATCTCATACGGTATTGTAGGAATAGATTTAGAGAAAATCCTATTTAGTAAGTAAATTGTAGTCATTAGACTATGTCATCAAAAAAAATTAGGAAGTCCATGAAGCTCATCATAGATCGGACCATATCTAATAGGATCTGGTTCCTCTGTTCTGACACACCATTGAATTAAGGCATTATAGGTGGAGTCAATTGAGAGACTATGCCATTTTTCTTAAGATAGTCTAGGAATTTTTGACTAAGGTATTCACCTCCTTGATCTGATCAAAGAATCTTAATGAATTTTTCAGTTTACTTTTCTACTTCATGTCTGAATTCTTTGAACTTTTCAAAAGCTTCAGATTTATGTCACATCAAATATACATACCCATGCTGAGAGAAATCATTGGCAAATATGATGAAGTAGACATAGTTGCCTCTAGCCGACACATTAAATGGGCCGCACACATCATTATGAACTAGGGCAAGAAGGTCTATAGCCCTTTCTCCATGTCCTATAAAAGGAAGCTTGGTTATTTTGCCATGAAGGCATGATTCACAAATCAGATATGATTCGGAAGTTAACAGACTCAATAGCCTAGATTTCTGCAACTTGTTAACCTTATCTTCTGCTATATGACCTAGCTTAAGGTGCCATAGATATTTATCATTTACACAATCCCTAGGTTGCTTTAGTCCTACGGCATTCACATTTTGCTCGACATTTAACATAGATACATTAATATGCAATTGATAGAGATCTTTAATTAAGAATCCACTTACAATTTTATTTCTATCAAAAAGAATAGTACAGTAGTCCTTAAAAAAGTTAATAACATAACCTTCATGTGCTAAACAAAAAACAGAAATCAAATTCTTGCTTACTGTAGGCACAAAAGAACAGTCCCTAAGAATCAAATCTAAACCAGATGGTAGTCGAAGAGGATAGGTTCCCACGGCCATAACAGTAATTTTTGCTCCATTTTTGATGCACAGGATCATCTCACCATCCTTCAACCTCCTGCTCTCCTCAAGATCCTTCATGGAAGTACATAAATGAGCACTAGATCCAGAGTCAAGCACCCAACTGGATGCAGAAAAATCATTAAGTTAGATTCAATTACAAGCATACCTGCAGAAGGACCTACCTCCTTCTTGTTCTTTAGGGTGGCCAGGTAGAAAGGATAGTTTCGCTTCCAATGACCGTCAGAATTACAATGAAAATACTTTTCTTTATCGACGGCCTTCTTCTTCGGCTCTCCCTTCTTCTTCTTTCCACTTTCTATCTTCTGCTTCTTCGCAATCTTCTTCTTCCTTCCAAAAGACTTTCTATTAGAAGAAGTCCGCTCCACAGCAAGCACTAAGCCTTTTGAACCTTTTATAGAGAGCTTAGCAGTAATTAGCATGTTCATAAGTTTAGCCAAGTTATTTTGAAGTTTATGCATATGGTAGTTTATGAGCAATTATCCACAGTCAAGGATTGCCAGATTATATCGATCTGCAGGTCCTTGTGCAACTTGACATCGAGCTTTTGAAGCTCCTTTAAGTCCTTGATCATCATCAAACAATGATCTTGGACTGACTGCCCATCATGCATCTAAGCATTAAAAAGTCTCCTAGTGATTTGATATTTGGCTGTGCGACTTTGTTCACCAAACAACTCTTGCAGGTGAGCCAATATTTGGCAGCAAGTCTTTATGTCTTTATGTTGGTACTGGAGCTCATCAGACATTGAGTCCAACATATAATACATAGCTTTGTTATCTTCATCTATTCATTTTTTTAGAGACACTCTCTATTCAGTGAATGAACGGACTGGTAAAGTAGGAGGATCCTATCCAACACATGAGTCAATTTCTCAGAATCCAAAATAATTTTGAAGTTTCAGAGCCAATCCATGTAGTTAAGTCTGGTTAGTCTATTGGTGTCTAGGATAACGGCTAGTGGGTTGGATGCAGATATTTTCCTATAGAGAGTCAAAGTTTCTAGTTAGATTTTGTAATTAGACTTAACCAATTTATTTAGAAGTTTAATTTTTAAATAAATTTGGCTCCCACTATTTTCTCGAATCTCTATACTCCCTGGACAGAGATGTGAAAATCTCCATGATCAATGATTTTTAGTGGTTGATGTGGTCCCATCAACTGGATCACCACCTCATCTAATAATTATTGGTAATGGGTCAACTGACGAATGAAAAACTCTTGTCCAATGATTCTCTAATCATGGTGCACCCAAACCTGATCTCTAATTCATGAAGCTCACCGTGCTCAAAATATTGCTCCACTCTTTAGTTAAGTTAGACCCATCATTTGCATGAATTGAATTCCTGATTGGGTATCTCACCGTATTTGGAATATTGAGCATAACCCATCCTCCAACCCATAGTATCCAATGCCTAATAGACATGGTTGCATCTTTTCGGTGCAATTTAACCACTGTATCCAATCAAGAACAATCAACCTCTGGAAGGGCCCACATATCAATAAGAGTGGAAGACCTTAGACTTAATATTCTCTTAGAAAGATTTAATTTAGACCTCTTTAAACTTAACTTGACTTAGTCATAATAATTATGACTAACGTAGTGGCATGGGTTGGCTCGAATTGTTAGCCACCACTAATCAGAACTAAATCAACATAAATAGCCAAGTAAGTGAGACCGACGGAAGGGAGCCATTAACTCAACAAGAACACATTCAAGTCGAGTAGCTCCTAATTAAAAATCAATCGATTGTATCTATCAGACATACCTTAGACATCAAATTATCAAATCAAAACTAATCGGATTAGCTTACAATCTAGGCTCAAACCGTGGAGCCAAATTATGTCTTGACTTGCTCGAGTCACATCTCAATGTGATTTACCTTGAGCCAGATTTAATCCTATTAAGTTGGTCAAATCTAAGCTTTTTTTGATCCCACTTAACCAACTCTTGATTTGGTTTGATCGACCGTTAGACCTAATTGATCTATCCAAGCCCGAATTCAAATTTATGAAGGATCTTAGATCTTAATATTCATAATTTTAGATCTAATTAGTTTTATAATCTTAATTCTTAATTAAGTTTAGGTTCTTAACCAAAAATATGCAAAAATCCTAGAGTTTCAAAATCTAGAATTTTGCAAAAAATTAAATTTTTGATTTTTTATTAAGGATGAATGCGTAGCACCCCTACATGCTATAAGAGCACCCCATTGAATGGGAGGAGAAGGCCTTTAATGAAGAAAAAACCTATTTTCCCGGCATAGGATCGTTCATATCTGATTGGATCTAAAGAAAAACTTTTAAATTTTTTTTTCTAAAATTCTAATTAGATTTGAAATATTTTAGATCAAATCATAGAGATCTGATATTAAAATTTTTAAAAAAATTAAATTAGATTAAATTTTAAGTATCTGATTTGGTAATTTAATTATCCTACGACGATCCTATTGAGTCCTGAGGTTCTAAAAAAGGCCAAGCATGCGCCTAACCTTTATCGATATCAACTTGGGCAGAATCTAAATGTCTTCTTCTCATTAATCTCTCCTCCAAAAATTAGATCTAGATTAGATTTGAAAAGCCTTCAAAATAACTTCTTACGGTAGCCTATTAGTCTCACGAAAATCGTCGCATAGCTGCTGAATCTTGTGCCAAAAATCTTGGATCTTCAACTCAGATTTATGCCTAACTTTTTAGGCATGTAGAAGAGAGGGGGAGAAAGGATAAAAGTGGCATGGATATCAAAAAATAGAATCCTTTTGGTGTGGAAAAAATAAATTACGTTGAGGCATTTTTGTGAGAAGAGTTCTTATACTAGACATAGCATTATAAAGTATCCCTTTTTGATCAAAAACCTTATTAATTTGACCATTGGGACTCCTGAAGCTGATTTCCATGAAAAACCCCAAATCCCATCTAGTTTTGATGCCAAAAATCCATCTAGACGGTGGCAGCAAGAAAGGATAAGGAAGAGTCTATGTGCATCTAGGACTCTTCCCTTAAGAGTTTGATCCAAATCAAACTCTATCAAAACCTAGCCTAGGCACCTCCAAAAATTATAAAATTTTGCAAATCCAAAGCATTACTCATGCCCTACCACATATCCAAGAACTAGAGTAAAATAGTTTCTAAAAAAAATTTTAAAATTTTTAGATCATATGACCCTCAATTCTCTTAGTTGGATCAACTATTGACACTAGTCCAATTGCACTAGGAATAAATTTAATTTTTATAATTAATCTAACCTAAACTTTTTCCAGTCAGATGAAAATAAACTCATTCAAGATATAAGAATGAGTCAAGTCAAATTTGACTTGATTATGATGAATTAGAAAGATTACAGAAGGAGAAATCCAGGCTCAATCGTGTGCTAGCACGATTACCTTGAACCTAATTGGATCTAATCCAAATCAATCGAACTAGATTAGCTCAATTGATGACATCCAGACCCAAACCCTTATTTGTGTGATTCAGTTAGATTTAGTTTCATATGGTAATGAGACATGTCATAATCTCCATCATCGACATCATCGAAATATCTTTCGATGGATCAGAACTTTTTTGATTCATACAATTAGAATGATCGATCATCCAAATCATTCTAATTGCTCCCAAAATCCACCAGTGATACGTAGCAGTATATAGTGGTAACCCATCAGAACTAAAAGTGAACCTCTCAGTGTAGTTACCTGTGTGATTCGGTTCTTCTATCTTGAGCTCTGATAGGATTAGGGTTAAGGTAAAGTCATCAAACCCAATATCCGTCATATAAATTAATCATTCGATTTGAGTCCTATGTGAAACATTTTATAGAAACTCTTTCTATCATCTTCACTCTGCCATGGCCATGGACTTATGAACTCGATTCTCATGGTCATCATAGGGCTACTCCTCATTTACCGAGATAGATAGATCTCTTATTGGTGCAATCTAATTCCTATAATGAACATACTATAACCAACATACACCTCAAGTTTCTAAATGGTTAGGAGATCGAGAAATGGTGTAGTCAAACTACAACACCCTTGAGGTGAATTATCGATGCAAGAACCAGACACACTACTGTAACATCGAGCTAATCATCGATGAGAGGGTAGACTTCCTTATGAATGCTTGAGGTGGTCACGCTCAGTATCGTCATTCTGTAATGAGTATCTATACTCTCCCTCCAGTGTCTTCTCATGATAGACTCAAGATTCATCTACTCAAAGAAAGCAATCGTACATCTGAAGGAAAAATCCTAATTTTTTGGACCAGGTTCGTTCAGATCTGATCGGATCAAGAGATATATTTCAAAAATTTTTCTCTTTGATCTAGATCAGATCTGAGATATTTCAGATCTGATTTTTACTATTTTAATAATTAAAATAAATTTAGATAAATTAAATTAAATTTAATTTACCTTGACGTAGGATAATCCTATTACCCATTGATGATCCTGTATTACTGGAAGGTTCTGGATCTAGCCATGCAAGTACCTGGCCTCTATCGACATCCACTCGGACTGGATCTGGAGATCCTCTTCTTCTCTATCAAGTCTCTAAAAATCAAATCTGAATCTGATTTATAGGATCATCAAAACACCTTTCGAAGATCAGCAGTTGTCCTTTGCAGCAGTGCAGCCTTCTAGCTTTCTGTCACCTTTCTCTCATCTGGATTGCACCAACTAAGATCCCAAACTACTTTGGGCATGGAGAGGAGAGGGAGAAGATGGGCTTGGCATGGAGGAGGGAGAGACAAATAGCCTTGGGGCATAGAGAATTCAATTACCTTTTGAGTTGGGTGCTGGGTCTTATTTATAGACAAGGCATGATCCAACTCCTCTTCTTCCCAACCAATCACAATCCTTTATGAAATCAAATCTAAATCTGATTGATGGAAATAGAGTCCCTTGGATTCATCCTTAAATGGCACCTAAGATCACTCAATGTTGGTTCTTAGGAGGAGTCTAATCGAAATCCAAAAAGAAGATGGAGTCCCTGTCCAACAGGGACCCCTGGGCACCTCCAGCTTGGGCACACGCCAAGAGTGGCATGCGCCCTCCACCTTGCCAGGATCTGGTAGGAGGACAAGCCCCCACCAGCTCTCCAATAGATGCGTGACACATGGACAGAAGTCAAAGTGTCAATGGTCAACATTTAACCCGTCAAAGGTCAACTTTTGACTAAAGTCAAAGGTTGAGAAATGGCAGGTGACCAAAAATGGTAGGTATTGTCTTACAAAATAAGACAACTCTTTTCTGACCTGGATAGGCTTCAGTCAGACCAAATGAAGGCCTCTGATCAAGCACAAACTTCTTTGGCTCAGTCAGGATAACTATTTATGATAGTAAAAGAAGAACGTTTAGGTTCAATCGAGTGCTAGCATGATTTCCTTGAACCTAATTGAATCTCATTCAGATCAATTGAACTACATTAGTTCAATTGATGATCACCAGATTCAAACCCTTATTTGTGTGATCCAGATAGATTTAGTTCTGTATGGTAATAGGATATGTCATGATCTCTATCATCGACATCATTAAAACTCCTTTCGATGGATCAGAACTCTTCTGGTTCGAACAGCTAGAATGATCGATCATCTAAATCATTCTAATTGCTTCCAAAATCCACCAATGATACCTAGCAGTATATGGTGGCAACCATCAGAGCTGAATGCGAACCTCTTGGTGCAGCTACCTATTTGATTAAGTTCTTCTATCTTGAGCCCTGATCATATATTAGGGTTAAGATGAACTCGTCAAACCCTAGTTTCTGTCATATGATGTAATCATTCGATTCAAGTCCGATGTGAAAACCTAAATAGAAACTCTTTCTATTATTTCACTATCCCATGGCCATAGGATTTTGGACTTAATTCTCATGATCATCATATGGCTGCTTTTCTACCGCCGAGGTAGATAGATTCCATCTTGATGCAATCCAGTTCCTACAATGAGTATGCTATAGCCAACATACACCTCAGGGTTCTGAATGGCTAGGAGACCGAGTTATGGTATAGTCAAACTATAACACCCTCAAAGTAAACTACCAATGCACCTCAGGTCAAAGAATCAGACACACCACTGCAGCATCGAGTCAGTCATTGATGAGAAGGCATACTTCCTAATGACTACTCAAGGTGGTCATGCTTAGTGCCCTCGTTCTTTAATGAGTACCTGTACTCTCACTTCGGTGTCTCCACATCGTAGACTCAAGACTCATCTACCAAAGAGAAACGATTGTACCAACCTTCTAGATCCATCACCATCCTTGTGATGATCCTATGGTCGAAAGCATTTTATGAGTTAATAATGATTATTCATGTCTTAAATTTTCAACTCTTGAAAATATGAATTATCTTTACCATTAACTCAAAGGATGCATCATAGACACTAAATACACATATGTGATAGAAAATAATCAATTTTATTGAATATAGTCAAAATTATAATTTTGCCCCTAGAAGTGTATTACAAGTGTCAGCCAATTCTGGCTTCTAGGGTACATATATCTAACAATCTCCCACTTGTCCTAATGTCAATTGACTACAAGTCTATGTCCCATCTTCTCAAGGTGGGCTTCGATCTTTTGTTGTCCCAACGGTTTTGTATGTAGGTCTGCCACATTTTCTACATAGGCGACTCTCTTGACCTCAACATAACTCTTCTCGAGATAATCGCGGATGAGGTGGTATCTCGCTTAATGTGCTTGGATTTCTGGTGAGATCTTGGCTCCTTAGCAAGGGTTATGGCGCCATTCTTGTCGCAGTATAGAAGAATGGCATCTAATGGCATTACTCTGATTTCTGCAGCAAACTTCTTAAACCAGAATGCTTCCTTCACAGCTTCTGATGCAGCGATATATTCTGCTTCCATGGTGAAATTTGCTCTCACTATTTGCTTGGAACTCTTTCAGCTGATAGCACCATCATTGCACACAAACAGACTCCTAGATGTCGACTTTCGATCATCTATATTGGACATAAAATCTGAGTCTGTATATCCCTGGACTTGGAGTTCTCCGTTACCAAAGACCAACATCATATCCATAGTTCTTCTTAAGTACTTAAGGATATATTTCACAGAAGTCCAGTATTCTTCATCTGGATTTGACTAATATCTGCTTGTGACACTTACAGCATGGGCTGTATCAGGTCGTGTACATAGCATGGCATACCTGAGGCTCCCTATTGCAAAAGCATAAGGGATCTTGCTCATGCATTCTATTTCCTCAGGTGTGCTAGGGCACATCTTCTTGAAAAGATGAATACCATGTCTAAAGGATATTAATCTCCTCTTAGTGTTTTCCATACTAAACCTCTTTAGTACTTCCTCTGTGTACATCTTCTATAAAAGTCCTAGCATCCTATTTGGTCTATCCCTATAAACCTTAATTCCTAGAATAAAGGATACTTCACCTAGGTCTTTCATGGAGAATTTCTTGTTCGACCATATTTTGACTATCGTCAACATGGGAATATCATTCCCAATAAGGAGGATGTCATCCACGTACAATATGAGGAAGACAACAGCGCTCGCATTGACCTTTTTGAAGACACATGGTTCCTCTTCATTTTTGATGAAACCAAACTTTTTGATCATATCATTGAAATGAGTATTCCAGCTCCAAGATACTTGCTTAAGTCCATATATGGACCTTTGCAGCTTGCAAACCATGTGATCAGTATCACTACATGTGAAACCTAGCGGCTGATCCATATAGATATCTTTCTCAAGATATCCATTTAAGAATGTCATTTTTACATCCACTTGCCATATTTCATAATGGAAATAGGCTGCAATGGCAAGCAATGTGCGGATGGATTTTAGCATAGCCACCGAAGAAAAGGTATCCTGATAGTCAATGCCTTCGCGTTGACTATAACCTTTTGCCACTAGTCTAGTCTTGAATGTCTTCACATTCCCATTTGCACCAATCTTTCTCTTGAAGATCCATTTACACCCAATAGGTACTATACCTTCTAGTGGATCTACCAAGGTCCAGACTTGGTTTGAGTGCATCGAGTCAATTTCTGACTGCATTGTCTCTAGCCATTTCTCAGAGTCGATATCTGATATCGCCTCGTTGTAGATTTTGGGATCATCACCATGAGCACCATTACCTACGAGGAACATTTTCTCTACTTCCTCTCAAATAATACCTAAGTATCTTTCAGGGGGATGGGAAACTCTTTCCGATCTATGAGGTGGAGGAGGTAGTGTTCTTATTGGCTCAACTTGATTTGGCTCCAATTGATCCTTAGCTCGTTGTACTTGTGAGACTTTCTCATCAAGCTTAATCTACTTTCCAATGCCGCTATCTTGAATAAACTATTTTTCAAGAAAGATGGCATGTCGACTCACAATCACATTATGATCTTCTGGAATGTAGAAATAGTATCCAAGTGACTCTTTAGGATATCCTATGAATCGAGCTCTGAAGGACCTAAACTCTAACTTGTCCGCTTGTTGTCTTTTGACATGAGCCGGACAACCCCAAATTCTGAGATGACTCAGACTTGGTTTCTTACCATGCCATATCTCATACGGTGTGGTAGGAACGGTTTTAGAGAAAATCCTATTCAGTAGATAAATTAAAGTTAACAATGAGTGTCCCCAAAAAAAATTAGGGAGGTCTGTGAAGCTCATCATGGATCAGACCATATCCAATAGAGTTCGATTTCTTCATTCTGAAATCCCGTTGAGTTGAGATATTCCTAGTGGAGTCCATTGAGAGACTATGCCATTTTTCTTGAGATAGTCTAGAAATTCTCAGCTAAGATATTCACCTCCTCGATCTGATTGAAGAACTTTAATGGATTTTTTAGTTTATTTTTCTACTTCATGTCTGAATTCTTTAAACTTTTCAAAAGCTTCAGACTTGTGTCTCATAAGATACACATACCCATACCTAGACAGATGATCGGTAAAGATAATGAAGTAGACAAAATTGTCTCTAGCCGGCACATCAAATGGGCCGCACACATCAGTATGTACTAGGGCAAGGAGATCTATGGCCCTTTCCCCATGTCCTACAAAAGGAAGTTTAGTCATTTTGCCTTGAAGATAAGATTCACAAGTTGGATATGACTCGAAAGTCAACAGACTCAATAGCTCATTTTTCTCTAATTTGTTGATCCTATCTTCTGCTATA
>QRFJ01002685.1:66962-111312 GCA_006176705.1 Cocos nucifera
GAACCGTCACTCCTTATAGGATCATAAGGGTAATAGATTACCAATATTAGGTAAATTAAATTTATTTAATTTATCTATTTATTTATATTATTAAAATAATAAAATCAAATCCTAAATAATTATATAGATCAAAGAAAAAAATTTTTAAATATATCTCTTGATTGATCAGATCTGAACGAACTGGTCGAGAAAATCAGGATTTTCTCTCAACTGGTACAGAGCCGGTTCTAATTTTAGATCTAATTTTAAATTTATTTTTCAGAAAATAATGAATGATAGTCACATGAGATGTTGATCAGATCTAATCAGAAAAAATTAAAATTAAATGATTATTGAATCTAAGATTAGAAAATATGCATGACTAGTTCTAGAATAGAATATCTATAGAATAGTCTTGCATGTTTTCAATTTAATTTATTAACATATACTTTAGATCTATTATTATTATTTTTTGTATATTAATTTTATAATAACATCTAAAAAATATAATAAAATATTTAATTTTAACATCATATGAGATATGATTGCATGTCTTAGAATAGTTGTAGAATAGTCTACATAGTTTTTAGATTAGGGTTTTGATAAGATCAATTTAAATCTAATTTTTAGATTATTATGAGTAATTTAGATATAAAATATGCATGATCGATACATGAGATGTATGCAAAATATCCATGATTAGATCTATTTGTATATGAGATATATGATATAGATCTGATAAATTTTGTAGTATATATGTTCCTGATTAAGGCATTCCTCTTGGCGGTCCGATCATAAGAATGAAGAAAGGGTTGAAACCTCTCCTTCCTATTCATGGGTGTTCTTATGAGTTAGGGGTGCTGCGCTTCGTCCTTAATATAAAACCAAACATACTTCTGCAAAACCCTAGATCCTGAAACCCTAGGATTTAAGTGCATATTTTTTTATGAACACTACTTAATTAAGAATTAAATTATGAAATATTAATAGTCTAAAATTAGAGAGAATTTGATCAGATATTTCATAATACTTTGTTGGTTTTGGCTTGGTAATCAATTAGGTCTAAGCGGTTGATCAAACGAATCAAGAAGTTGGTTAGATGGGATCAAAATGCTTAATTGACCGCCTTAAGGATTAGTCTGGTCAAGATCGAGCAGATCAAGCAAGACCTAATTAGCTCAAGGTTAGAGTTTGGATTGTAGGCTAACCCAATTGGTTCTGACTCAATAATTTGTGGTCTAAGGTAAGTTCGACATACGACGATGTTTTTAATTGGGAGCTACTCGACTGAATGTTCTTGTACGCAATTAATGGGATAATCCTTCCATCGGTCTCACTTACCTCCTATCTTGACCAGTTCTATTTGAGGTGGTCAATAATCCAGCTAACTCATGCCACTAGGTTAGTCATAATTGTTATGACTAGACAAGTCTAGTTTAATGAACTTGAATCAATTCCCTAAGAAAAGATTAAGTCTGAGGTCTTCCACCATTGTAGATGTTGGCCCTTCCCGGGTTGATTTTCTCGGTGGATACAGTGACTCAGTTGCACCAGAAGATGCAACCATGTCTATTAGGCATTGGATGCTATGGGTGTGAGGATGAGTTGGCTAATATTTGAATAGGTGAAGACTCAATTAGGAATCCAGTCTATGCAAATGGTGGTCTGACTTAACTAAGGAGTGGATCAATATTCGGATATGGTGAGATTATGAATTAGAGATCTAGTTTGGGTGCACCATGATTAGAGAATCATTGAACAAGAGTTTTTTCACTCATTGGCTAACCATCACAATAACTGTTAGGTGAGGTGATGAGTCAGTTGTGAGAGCACCACCCACTGAAATCATTATATGGAGATTTTGCATTCTCTAGAAGGAGTGTAGGGATCCAGAAAATAGTGAGAGCTAATTTGTTTAAAAATAAAATCTCTATTAATAATTGGTCAAGTCAAAATTACATATCTAACTAGAATCTTTAGTCTCTACAGAAAATGGTGCACTCCAACCATTGCACGTATCCTGGACACACAAGACTGACCGACTCAATTATAAGATTGCTCAGAAACTACAAAATTTTTTGGGTTCTCAGAATTAACCCATATTTTGGATCAGGATCCCCACCATCAGCCCGGCATTCATTAACAAAGAGCATCTCTTGGAAAAATGGATAGAGAAGATAATAAGCCAGATATTACATATTTGGCTCGATTCTGATGAGTCCAGTACCAACATAGGGATATTGACGCTCACTAAATATTGGCTCACCTGCAAGAGATGTTTGGTGAACAGGTCCGCACCAAATATCAAGTCACGAAATACTTTTTAAGGCTAGGAGCTGATGGGCAGTCAGTCCAAGATCACTGTCTGAATGATCAAGACATGAAGAGCTTGAGAGCTCGTGGAAGTTGATTGGACTGAGAACGATTTATTCTGAATCCTTGACTGATGCATATGGAATTCATCATGAATTACCCATGCATAAACTTCAAAATTCCTTGGCCGAATTAATGAAATGCTGGTACGCTCTATGCTATGAAAGTTCTAAAGGCTCAGTTCTTGCTATGGAAAGGACTTCTTCCAAAGAAAGTCTTCTGGAAAGAAAAAGAATCTGTGAAAAAGCGAAGAAGTGGAAGGAGAAAAGAAGAAGAAGGCAGAGCCGAAGAGAAGTCGTCCAAAGGAAAGTGTTTTCATTGCAACAGCACTGCATATGGAAGCAGAACTGCCCTACTTACCTGCCACCCTGAAGAACAAGAAGGAAGGTCCTTCTGAGGTATGCTCGTTATTGAGTCTAACCTTAGTTTCTTCTGCATCCATTTGGTGCTTGACTCTGATTCTAGTGCCATCTATTGCATTCATGCAGGGTCTTGAGGATAGCAGAGGCTGAGGATGGAGACATGATCCTACGTCGGTAATGGAGCAAGAGTTGCGCAGTAGCCGTGGGAACATACCTTCTTTGACTTACCATCTGTTAGACATCATTGATAGACTTTATTATATGCTCTGCAGCTAGCAAGGAATTGATTTTTTGTTTCATGCTTACCACTGAAGCTATGTGATCACCATCTTATAAACCATTGTAACATTCTTTATGAAAGAAATAAAATTGCAAATGGTGTTCCATTAATGAATTATCAATACTAGTTGATGTATCTGTTCTAACTATCGATGCAAAAATGAATGTCCCAAACGACCTTAGGACTAGTCCAAAACGACAGGTATCTATTGGCACCTAAAGATTAGCTCATGACAATAATTGATTAGATTTAGCGAATTCTCTAATTTAGTCCATTCTTTAATCTAACCTTAGGTCTAATCCAATTAATGGACCTAATCCTCCACCAACCCATTAACCTAATGTGTTATGATTCGTGTCATAGGATCTTCAATTTACAATCCTAGAACCTAATCAAATAACTTCTTAATTCTTAATTAAGTTTTGGGTTGAGGGTTGGGGTTTGGCTTTTTCAAAAATAATTTTTATGTTTATAAAATATTTTTATATCATGGTTCTATCAACCAAGTTGCATGTTTGATTCATAATCAATATGAAAGTAAAATAAACATAAAACTACTTTAGATCTAATCTAAACAGGTTCATGTAATTCAAATAGTTTCAATAATAATCAATCATAAATCTCCCTAGATCAAATCTAACATATTTATGATGATTGAAATTAGATTAAAATATTTTTAATTAGATTACAAATTTTTTTAGATCTAATCTAAAATTTTATGATCAATATTTTAGATTAGCACTTACTAGGACAACCTATCCACTATAACGAGTAAACCTTACAGTAGGACAAACTTATGGCAGTCCATGTAATCTAAAAAATTTTACTTTCAGATCTAAAACTATTTTAAATTAATTAAATTATAAATAAAATTAGATCAAATCTAATAAATTTATGATTAGAATCAGATCATCATAAACTAGGACAACCTTTTCACTATAAGGGATAAACCTTACAGTAGAACAACCTTATAGTAGTTCGTAAGATCTATTTTTTTTATTTTAGATTTAATAATTAAATTATTAATTAGATTTAATTTAAAAAATAATCTAAATATACATAAAAATTATGTAATAAGAACCTAGGCTCTGATACCAATTGAAGAAACCAAATTTAGGGTTTTAGAATTAGATCTTGAAACTTTTTCAAGATCAGAAAGCGAAAGATTAAAATCAATCAAAATTAATCTAAAATATCATAGATCTAAGATCTTGTTATATTATTATTGTATGGTATTTAAATCAAAAACTAAAACTTAAACAAGAATGAAAATATTGATCATATCAGCCTAGATTTGTACTACATCTAATGTAACTATAAAATAACAGATCAGATTTGTTACCTGAGCAAGTTAGACATTCTAACTTGCTGATTCGAACTTGAGGATGAAGTCACGAGCCGCACATGCATTTGATCAATGGAGCTCATTAGAAGATGTAAATTTATGATGAAAAAGATGCCATAAAATTTTTATTAATTAACAAATCAATTACAATATCTCAACCATCAACAAGCTGATGATTGACTTTGGGACATAATTTCCAACATAGGAGAGAGGCCCTTCCAATGACCCTAATGTGCCCCTACACTCATGTTAGGAATAGGAGGAGAACCTCATCCTAACGTGAGCAAAGTCAAAGGCCTTGTTAATCTAAAATGAGATGAAGGAAGAAGCCCTTCCAACGGCCCTAATGTACCCCAATAGCCACATTAGAAATAAGAGGAGAACCTTGTCCTAACGTGAGCAAAGCCAAAGGTCTCGTTAATCTAAGATGAGATGAGGGAAGAGGCCCTTTCAACAGTCCATATGCACACCTACAGCCATGTTAGGAACAAGAGGAGAACCTCATCCTAACATGAGCAAAGCAAAGACCTCGTTGATCTAAAGATGAGATGAGGAGAGAGGCCCTTCTAACGGCCCTAATGTGCCCCTACAGCCATGTTAGGAAAAAGAGAAGAATCTCATCCTAACGTGAGCAAAGCCAAAGGTCTCGTTAATTTAAGATGAGATGAGCAGAGAGGCCCTTCCAACGGTCTTAATGTGCCCCTACAATCACGTTAGGAACAAGAGAGGAGCCTCGGCCTAACGTGAGCAAAGTCGAAGGCCTCATTAATCTAAGACGATATGAGGGAAGAGGTCCTTCCAGCAGTCCAAATATGTCTCTACAGTCCTATTAGGAATAGGAGGAGAATCTCATCCTAACATGAGCAAAGTGAGGACCTCGTTAATCTCAGACGAGATGAGGGGAGAGGCTCCTCTAGGGACCCTAATGTGCCCCTATAGTCCTGTTAGGAATAGGAGGAGAATCTCATCCTAATATGAGCAAAGTGAAGTCCTCGTTAATCTTAGATGAGATGAGGGGAGAGGCCCCTCCAGCGGCCCTAATGCACCCCTATAGCCACGTTAGAAATAGAAGGAGAACCTCATCCTAACATTAGCAAAGTGAAGACCTCATTAATCTAAGACGAGATGTGGGGACAGGCCCTTCCAATAGCCCAGGTATTTTCCTACAGCTGTGTCAAGGATAAGAGAAGGACCTCATCTCGACATAGAGAAAAATCCTCCAGTTATTAAGATAGGAGGATAACCTCATCCTAGCGAGGATGAAAACCTTTGATTTCTAAACACAAGACAAAGGATCTATAAAAATTCGAGCTCCAAATATCAATATTTGCGAAAAATCTGACCTCAGAAAGCAGAGGTCAATAGAAATCTAAGCTCAAAAAGATGAGGATAAAACTGAAGACCTTCAAATAATTTCAATAAGAAACTTGAAGACCCTAAGTTTAAATGACAAAAAAGGATATGTTTTCAGCAAGTCTGATTTAGTATACTCCCTTCGTCCAAACCAATGCTCAGACTTAGAAGTAGGAGGGCTATTGTTGGAAAACTTTTATGCCTATCGAAGACATTGAAATGTAGGCTGATTGAAGGCCTTCAAAAGGACTGTGGCCGAGATCCTAAGTCAGGTTGAGCTTGATATCATTAAAGAAGGAAATCCAGGATCATAATATAGCTTAGTTGAAGGCCATTGAAGGCTGAGGCCGAGGTTCCATCTCAGGCCGAGCTTGAAGTTATCAAAAGAGGAGAGTCAAGATCTTCGAAAGACTGAATTGAAGGCAATTGAAGGCTGAGACTGAGGTCCCATCTCAGGCTGAGCTTGAAATTATCAAAAGATGGAAGCCAAAGTCACGATGAAGGCTGATTGAAGGTCTTCGAAAGGCTGTGGTCGAGGTCATATTTAAGGCTGAACTTGAGTTTATCAACAGATGGAAGCCAATCACAATATGGGCTGATTAGAGGTCTTCAGAAGGCTGAGACTAAGTTTCTATCTCAGGCCGAACTTGAAGTTACCAAAAGGATGGACCCTCTAGGATCTACTCCCCCAAGATGAACTTCTCCGAGATGAACTCCTCTAGGATGAACTCTCCTAGGATGAACTCTCCTAGGACGAACTCCACCAGGTCAAACTCTCCCAAGATGAACTTTCCTAGGATGAACCCCTCCAGGATGAATTCTTCCAGGAGGAACTCCTCCAGAATGAACTCCCCTGGGGTGAACTCCTCGAGAACGAACTCCTCTAGGATGAACACCTCTAGGACAAACTCCTCCAGGAAAATCATTCTTAGGATGAACTCCTCTAGGATGAACTCCTCCAGGATAAACTCCCTCAGGATGAACTCCCCCAGGATGAGCTTCACCAGGATGAACCCCTCTAGGATGAACTCCTCTATAAGCTCCCCAAAGATGAACTCTTCCAGGATGAACTCCTCCAGAGCGAACTCCTCCAGGACAAACTCACCTAAGATGAACTCCTCTAGATGAAACCCTCCAGGATGAGCTCCCCTAGGATGAACTCCCCCAGGATGAACTCTTCTAGAATGAACTCACCCAAGATGAATTACTCCAGGATGAGCTCTTCTAGGATGAGCTCCCTCAGAATGAACTCCTTCAAGATGAACTCCTCTAGAATGAACTCCTCCTAGATGAACTCCCCCTAGGTGAACTCCTCCAGGTTGAACTCCCTCTGGATGAACTCCTTCAGGATGAACTCCTCTAGGATGACCTCTCCTAAGATGAGCTCCTTCAGGATGAACTCCTCTGGATTATCAACTTTTCCTCTACATGCCATGAGGGGACAATACCTGACATAATTTCTAAGAATATTCTAGTGGACAAATTAAATATTTTTGACAACCCACTAATCCCCCTTGACTAACAACCTACAACCCATCCTAATAAACTCTAGATCATTCTATAAAGGAAGAAAAAGAGGAATCCTAAGGAACGCAACTCTTCTCTTCTAAGAGCTCATCTTCTTTTCTCTATTAAATGAAAAACTCACTTACGCATCGAGGGATCCCCACCAAAGCCAACTCCAATCAAGAACTTCTCTTGTAGGTACAACTGCCTCCATCACGTCACCACCGACTCGCCACCATCGTGCAACTCCAGCGATCCAACCTCGAGATGGATTTCTGCATCAACAATATCCAATAAGGAGGATGTCATCCACGTACAGTATAAGGAAGATAATAGTGCTCCTACTGATCCTTTTGAATACATTGGACTTCTTATTTTTTATGAATCCAAATAATTTGATCACATCAATAAAATGAGCATTCCAGCTTTGAGATGCTTGCTTTAGTCCATAGATGGATCTTTGTAGCTTACAGACCTTAGGATCAGCATCATTTGATGTGAAACCTAGTGACTATTCCATATAGATATCTTTCTCAAGATATCTATTTAAGAATGCCATTTTCACATGCATCTGCCATATTTCGTAATTGAAATAGGCTACAACAGTAAGTAGTGTGCAGATGGATTAAGCATGGCTACTAGCGAGAAGCTCATCATTAGACTATATCTCCAAAGAAAATCCGAAGGGTCCATGAAGCTCATCATGGATTGGACCATATCTAATAGGGTCCGGTTCCTCCACTCTGAAACACCATTGAGTTGAGGCATTCCAGGTGGAGTCTGTTGGGAGACTATGTCATTTTTTTTAAGATAGTCTAGAAATTTTCGACTAAGATATTCACCTCCTCGATCTGATCAAAGAATCTTAATGGATTTTTCAGATTGCTTTTTAACTTCATGTTTGAATTTTTTGAACTTTTCAAAAGCTTTAGACTTATATTTCATCAAATAGACATATCCATATCGAGAGAAATCATCGATAAAGATGATGAAGTAGACAAAGTTGCCTCTAGCTGATACATTAAATAGGCAGCACACATCAACATGTACTAGGGAAAGAAGTTCTATGGCTCATTCTCCATGTCCTACAAAAGAGAGCTTAGTCATTTTGCCATGAAGGCATGATTAATAAATCAAATATGACTCGGAAGTCAACGGACTCAATAGCCCAGATTTCTTCAATTTATTAACCCTATCCTCCGCTATATGACCTACCCAAAGGTGCCATAGATTCTTATCATTTAGACTATCCCTAGGTCGCTTTAGTCCCATGGCATTCATGTTTTGCTCAATATTTAACACAGATACATCAATATGCAACTGATAGAGACCATTAATTAAGAATCCACTTGTAATTTTGTTTCTTTCAAGAATAAGAGTACAATGATCCTTAAGAAAGTTAATAACATAACTTCATGTACTAAACAAGAAACATAAATCAAATTCCTAGTTGCTACAGGCATAAAATAATAGTCTCTAAGAATCAAATCTAAACCAGATGGTAGTCAAAGAGGATAGATTTTCTTGACCACAGCAGCAACTCTTGCTTTGTTTCTAACACGTAAGATCATCTCACCATCCCTCAACCTTTTGCTATCCTCAAGACCCTACATGGAATTGCATAAATGAGCACTAGATCCAAAGTCAAGCATCCAACCGGATGCAGATGAAATCATTAAGTTAGATTCAATCACGAGCATACCTCCAGAAGGACCTATCTCCTTCTTGTTCTTCAAGGTGGTAAGGTATAAAGGATAGTTTTGCTTTCAATGGCTATCAGAATTATAATGGAAACATTTTTCTTTATCGGTAGCCTTCTTCTTCTGCTCTCTCTTCTTCTTCTTTCCACTTTTTGTCTTCTACTTCTTCATAGTCTTCTTCTTCCTTCCAAAAGATTTTTCTTTGAAAGAAGTTGCTCCACAGCAAGCACTGAGCCCTTTGAAACTTTCATTGAGAGCTCATTAGTAACCAGCATGTTTATAAGTTCGACCAAGGTATTTTGAGGTTTATGCATATGAGAGTTCAAGATGAACTACCCATACACATTAGTCATGGATTGTAGGATTATATCAATGTACAGATTCTTGTCCAACTTAACACCGAGCTTCTCAAGTTCCTCTAAGTCCTTGATCATCATCAGACAATGATCTTGGACTGACTGCCCATCATGCATCTGAGCCTTAAAAAGTCTCCTAGTGACTTGATATTTGGCTGCGCGACATGGTTCACCAAACAACTCTTGTAGGTGAGCCAATATTTGGTGGCAAGGCTTTATGTCTTCATGTTGGCACTGGAGCTCATCAGACATCGAGCCCAATATGTAATACCTAACTTTGTTATTTTCATCTATTCATTTTTTCAGAGATGCTTTCTGTTCAGTGGATAGATGGGCTGGTAAAGTGGAAGGATCTTTTTCCAACACATGAGTTAATTTCTTAGAATCCAAAATAATTTTAATGTTTTGGAGCCAATTCTTATAGTTGGGTTCGATTAGTCTATAGGTGTCCGGGATATGGGCTAGTGGGTTGGATGCAGATATTTTTCTATAGAGAGTCAAAGTTTCAAAATAGATTTTATAATTAGACTTAATCAATTTATTTAGAAGTTTGATTTTTGAATAAATTTGGCTTTCACTATTTTCTCAGATCCCTAAACTCCCTAGGCAGAGATGTGAAAATCCCCATGATCAATGATTTCTATTGGATGGTGCGGTCCCACCGACTGGCTCATCATCTCACCTAATAGTTATTGATGATGGGTCAATCGATGAGTGGATAACTCTTGTCCAATGATTCTCTAATTATGGTGTACTCAAACTTGGTCTCTAATTTATGAAGCTCACCATGCCTAGAATATTGCTCCACTCTTTAGTTAAGTCAGACCCATCATTTGCATGAATTGAATTCTTCATTGGATATCTCACCGTATCCAAAATATTAAGCCTAACTCATCCTCCAACTCATAGCATCCAATGCCTAATAGACATGGTTGCATTTTTTTGGTACAACTAAACCATTTTATCCAGTTGAGAACAATCAATCCTGAGAAGGGCCTACACATCTACAATGGCAGAAGACCTTAGACTTAATATTTTTTTAGGAATATTTAATTTAGGTCTATTTAAACTTGATTTGACTTTGTCATAATAATTATGACTAATCTAGTGGCGTGCGTTGGCTCAAATTATTAGCCATCTCTAATCAGAACTGGATAGACATAAATGGTCAGGTAAGTGAGACCAATGGAGGGATATGCCATTAACTTGACAAGAATGCATTCAGATCGAGTAGCTCTTAATTAAAAATCAATTGATTATATCTACCAGACTTATCTTAGATACCAAATTATCAAATCAGAATCAATCGGGTTAGCTTACATTCCAAGATTGAACCACGGAGCCAAATCAGATTTTGACTTGATCGAGTCACATCTCAATGTGATTTGACCTTGACCCAGACTTAATCCTATTAGACTGATCAAATTTAAGCTTTCTTTGATCCCACCTAACCAACTCTTGATTTGGTTTGATCAATCGCTAGACCTAATTAAGCTATCCATGCTCGAACCCAAACTTATGAAGGTATTTTAGATCATAAAATTCATAATTTTAGATCTAATTAATTTTATAATCTTAATTCTTAATTAAGTTTAGGTTCATAATCAGAAACATGCAAAAATTCTAGAGTTTTAGAATCTAGAATTTTGTAGTAAAATAAATTTTTAATTTCTAATTAAGGATGAACACGCAGCACCCCTACACGCCATAAGAGCATCCTATCGAATGAAAGGATAGGGCCTTTATACCCTACTTTGTTCTTATGATCGGTCAGCCAAGGAAGAACATCTTAATCAAAAATAATTACTACACTACAAAATAATAAATCTACAACATATATCTTCATATAAAGTCATAGATCTAAACATGCATGTTCTGTATACATCTCATGTATCAATCATTAAATCCAAAATCCATACTTTCAGATATGATACATCACATATAATATCTAAAAAAAAAATTTATATTGATCATATCAAAATAAAATCTATTCCTAGATAAATCATAATAACTATTCTACAACTAGTCAAGGCATGCTTCATTCATATCTCATATAAAGATAAGAAATTTTATTTTCTATTTTTAGATCTGATTAAAATATTTATAACATCAAAAAATAAAAGTATAAATATCTAAAAAAAAATTTGATCATATCAAAAGAAAATTAGCACTAGACTACGCATAGAATAATTCTAAACCTAGTCTAGATATGCATCTCATATAAGATTGATATGAATCTAATTTTTTTTAAATCTTTTTAATTTTAGACTAATCATATCTGATATGATATCTAAAATTTCTAATATCAAATCTCATATTATAATAAAAATTAGATCTAAAGTATATCTGAAGAACTACTAATGCAGCTCTGATATCAGTTGAAAGAAAAACAGCTTTTTCCGCCACAGCATCCATTTAATCTGA
The DNA here is from genome assembly GCA_006176705.1 of Cocos nucifera. Lineage (NCBI taxonomy): Eukaryota > Viridiplantae > Streptophyta > Magnoliopsida > Arecales > Arecaceae > Cocos > Cocos nucifera. The sequence goes on from QRFJ01002685.1 coordinate 78,641, forward strand.
CCAGATCTATAAAAATATTTTAAAAACTTTTTTATAGAATATAATTAGATCAAAGAGTTCTTCAATCTAATTTTAATGATCTGATATTAAAATTAAAATTAGGAATTAAATTAGATATAAATTTTGTACCTGATTGGATAATCTGATTATCCTACCAATGATCTGTGAAAGCTTAGGATTTTGGATTAAGCAAAGCATGTGCCTGGCCTCTACTAGAGTCCACTCAGGCTGGATCTGGAGATGATCTCTTTTTGGTTCTAATCACCAAAATTAAGATCTGAATCTGATCTATAGAGCCTTCAGAATAATCAAAGAAGACTGGACGTTCGTCTCACGAATAGGTCATCTTCTTCCTAATCTATACGCCAATGCTGTTTGATCTTCCTCCTAAATTTGTGCCCAACCTTTGGCATGAAGATAGAGAGGAAATCAGGAAGAGGGAGGCATGAAGAAAGGGAGAGGATGGCAGCATATAGGGGCTCGAGGCATGGAGCATCAACTATATGAAATCCTAGGGCGCAGGGTCTCTTAAATAGAGCCCTGCACCACCTCAGTGTTCCAATCAATCAAGCAACCAATTGCTTGATTTAATTCTAATTTTTAGTAGACTTCCCATGCCAATAAGCCTCAAAATTGCCACCCCAAACTTCCCATATTTGCCGTATAGGATGGATAAGGAAAGAGGGAGGAAGTTGAGTGCACCAGGAACTCTTCTTTCTCTCTTAGAGTTTGATCTCTATCAAACCTCTTTGACCGGTCAAATCTGAAATTCGACCAAGTCAAAGCCTATGCACTTTAGGAAAATGCCTAGGAGGACATGCACCCTATTTGTGCCATACTAAATAAGTAGGGGCATGTGCCCTTAGAAAATCTCCAGGGGGTGTGTGCCCCTAGTCCCTTCTTTCTTACAATAGGGTCAGCCTTTGACCCTGGTATGTGACAGAAAAAGGTAGGTGATCAGAAATGGCAAGTGACCAGAAATGGCAGGTGTTGTCCTAAAAATCATCTGATGAATTAAGATAAGCCAAGCTCTAGTCAGGATTTTAATTGAGTTAAACTCGTATGTGATGAACCAGAAAGACTACAGAAGAAGAATGTTAGGTTCAATCATGTGCTAGCATGATTTCCTTAAACCACCTAATCGGATCTACTACAAATCAATTGAACTAATTCAATCCAATTGATCACAACCAGACTCAAACCTTTGTATGTGTGATCTAGTTAGGTTCAATTTTGTATGGTAATGATATATGTCAGGAACTCTATCATTGACATCATCGAAACACCTTTCGATGGATCAGAATTTTTCTAATTCATACAATTGGAATGATTGATCATCAAGACTATTCTAATTGCTCCCAAAATCCATCAGTGACACCTAACAGAATATGATGGCAATCCATCAAAACTAAAAATGAACCTCTCGGTGCAACTATCTGTGTGAATCGATTCTACTATCATTAGTCCTAATAGGATTAGGGTTGAAGATAAACTCGTCAAAATCCAACATCTATCATATGAATGAATCATTCGATTTGAGTTCGATGTGAAATCCTAATAGAAAACTCTTTTCTATAATATCACATAGCCATAGCCATCGGCATAAGGACTAGATCTCGTGATCATCGTAGGACTGCTCCTCCACTATCGAGGTTGATAGATCCCATCTTGGTGCAATCCAGTTTCTACAAAGAACATGCTATAGCCAACATACACCTCCGGATTTCGAATGACTAGAAGATCGAGTTATGGTGTAGTCAAACTATAACACACTCAAGGTAAACTACTAATGCACCTCAGGTCAAAGAACCTGACACGTAGCTGCAGCATCGATAAAGTCATTGACGAGAAGATAGACTTTTTTATGACTGCCTGAGGTGGTCACGCTCAGTGCCCTCGTTCTCTAACAAGTATCTATACTTTTGCTCCAATGTCTTTACACCATAGATACGAGGCTCATCTACCCTAAGAAAGTGATCATAGACTAATTTTTCGAATTGATAACCATCCTCGTAATGATCCTATGATTGGGAGTAGTTTTTGAGTTAATTTTGAAAATTCATGTCTTAAATTTTCAACTCTTGAAAATATAAATTATCATTACCATTAACTAAAATAATATATCATAGACATTTTTAAATATACACTATGATAGAAAAAATAATTTTTTTATTAATTTATAGTCAAAATTATAAAATTATCCTTAGAAGTATATTATAAGTGTCAGTCAATCTGGCTTTTAGGGCATACATCTAACACTTAGTACCAAAAATTTACTTCCATGCTATTTAATTTTTTGTTATTTAATTTTATATAATTTAAAATTCTAATTTTTGACTTTAAATTTTCTTTTTCCAAATCTTTTCCTTTTTTTAAAATCTCAAAGATTTCAAAACTAAAATACAGCCTTCTTTGTTGATTCGACCTGACTCACTTCTATCTACCTATTTTTAATCGATTTAAGAAGTTGAATTTAAACTAATAAACATGGTATCCTAATGACAATATCATGCTCTTATCATGTTAGTGTAATAAACTATAATATTTTAGTTAAATAGAATCCTTCATTTCTGTATAGTCAAAAATAGAATATAACTGCTCTTGTGGTTACACAACAAAGCAGTATACCCAAAATGCTATAAGCATCTCAATGCACTAGAACAATATTACATCAGTCCCCATAATAGATCTTGTGGTTGCACAGCAAATCTAGTATGGTTTGTGACATAATACTGAATTAGCATGAAGGAAGGCCTTAATGTAGTGAATATAACACTAAGCATCCAAATCAAGAATTATATTAATCTAATCGACCAAGTAAGTGGGAGAGAGGTGGTGGTCACCCCGTTGCTTGTCTTAGACATCAATAAATTGATCAGGTCAGATAGCAGAACCAATTAGAAATCATGTTCTCTTTATCAATCATGAACCACTTTCCTAGATTGATCGATTAATTAGACATCATGACTGATTCTGCTATTGGTTAATTACACTACAACTTAATATGATTTTATAAAGGGCTTTAATTGATCTCTATGCACATTCTAAATTTAATCAAATAATACACATGAATTGATTATATTAATCATGACATATAAAATATATTAGCAGGTAATATCATTCTTGGACAACCATCATCACATAGTGGACATTCGCCACTATGCCAAGGCAACCTTATAGAATGATATACATCATAATTTAATTATGATTCATTAAATGTAATCACATCATATTAATAACATGCTAATCATATCAAACATGATCATATCATATTTACAATATTGCCATTAAACTATAAGCATAACAACATATGATTAAACCTAGTAAGGGTTGCTCCAATACCACTATTAGGTTTGGTGTACGAGGTGGAAGCATGGATTTTAAAGCAAATTATATGAAATAATAAAACCAAACCTAAACCCTAGGATCACTTGATCAGAATTTAAATCATAAAATATTATCGTCCACAACATCCCTGGCATAACTTAGCTCTGATACTAAATTGTAGACCCATGTTATCGCTCAAACGCTAATCATCCTTGACATCATAAGAACCAATATCATGTTGTGAAAGTCCTTGATCTTTAGTACGGACCTGAAGAAACCTATGACATTCTCTATGGATAGCAAACCACCGACCCTCCACCTAGATCTATGATGGGGCACCTCCCTCCTTGGGTTTGAGAGAGACGTCCACTTCTCTAAAGCTTCTTTAAGAACCCTAGGGTGGAAACTCTAGAGAGAAGAGAAGAAGAGAGAATTGAGGGAGAAAAGATCTATATTGATTCCACTCTTTTTAAAATCCTAATACAATCTATGTATTTATACATACCCATTAGGTCCGACCAAAAGCTCTCCTGGCTAACCCAATACATGAAAGCACTCACTAAGCCCATGTACACCCATGTCATCCATGCTCTCATCCTCTGGATCTAGACCCGATCGATACATGAGTTAGCTTCCTTAAGACCTCTTGAACCAAGCCTTAAGACCTTAGGATCAACCCAGACCCTAGCCCAAAATAGAGCCTCGCATAACTCTGCCGCACGCTGAGCCATCTCAGTCTCAACACTGACTCGGCTAAGTTCCACTAGGTCGGCTCAGTCTGAAATTGAGCTAGCCCAGTTCTTTGCCATGCCAGCAGTCCTGAATGCTCAACTCTATATTTTGCCTGTGCTTTGAGACATAGTCGATCCAGTTTTAGACTGTGCTAGCTAACCTATAAAAAATCTTCTTTCTGCAGTCTTGTCTCCAGCTTTGGTTTCTTACTTCACCTTGTGTTTCAGGTCTTCAAAGCACCAACTAAGCCCCTTGAATCTCCAAAGCTATCACTGTGACTCCTCTCGTGGCCTCTTAAGGCTTGGGAGCAGCACAAATCCTCACAATCTACAACTTGGTGCCCCAAGCCTTGGCAAGTCCCTCGGCAATGCCCTCCTGCACGATCCCACTGTTCCTACGCACTCGACAACATCTGTGCAAACATCATCTTTGCCAATCCTCTTCAACTGTTGTGCTCCTTTGATGCTTTTGGGATGACCGCCTCTACTGCTAAAGATCTATGCTTGCTTCTTGGCACCATCCTAAAATTATAGGATCCCTTCTGCTTAGCAGCTGCATCATTTTTTTTGAACTTTTCTAGAGAACCTACAGTATTCATGCACCAGCACATGCTGTACCATCGAACACGATCTCCTTAGAACCGTGCCTATCCTCCTGCATATGCTGCTCCACCTGGAACTGTGCATCACCGGCACTCTGAACTCATGCCAAATTTTCTCTCCACTTATGAAGCCAACACTATGGAGATCGACCTATATTCGAAGTTCACCTGATGCCACAAAAGTTGACTCTATCATCGAGTTCCTCAAGGCCAACCACTTAACATTGTATTGTTGAGCCTACCGCTACACCTTGAATACCGTCGCTGCTCCTTCGAACCCTCCATACTCTGCGGCCCTCTTCGAAGCTGTCTTGGATACCTCCGCAACCTGTGGGCACCTCCGAAATCCAAGAGCTCATCTAATTCTTCTGAATTCAGTGAATGTACCCTAAAAATTTTGCCCGAGTCCTTCTCTTCTGCCCTTACACTAGCCATTACTTCAGTTGTGCCTGGAGAACCATCCTCCACTTGAACCACGACTCTCCTTGATGCCTTGCAGAAGAAATATGATCCATGATACTCTCAGCTGCTAGAGACCTCCTGATGCTCCTTGAGATCTCCTAGCTCTCCCTGAGACCTACTCCCAATCTCCCTAGAAGCTCCTAACACACTCTAGTGAGATACACTCCTCGGTTGCTGCACTGTCAAGCCTATCTCAGCCCTTGTGCCTCTAGGATAGCACTCTTACAGCACTCCAGCACTCCCTGACTCATCTCTATGCTGCTCGACAGCCATCTAGCCATAATCTACTGGATCATCCATCTCCATCAACCATAAGGCACTATAAATCCATGCTCTGGTTGAACTGCTGAATACATCTCCGACTACTTTTCTGCCTTCCTGACACCGAAGCTTCTTCAGCCTTCCTACGACCATTATCCTTTGGAAAACCTCTCTTCAATAGCCCACACTATCCATCTTTCTAGAGAATCTTGATGCTCTCTACTGAGATACCTTCCTCGACTGTTGCATCATCGAGCCTCTCTCAGCCCTGCATCTTTAGAAAAATGCTACTACAGCACTCCAGCGCTCCCTGCTTGTCACGTAACCATCATACATCCTGACCTTTCCATCAAGACCGATCAGCAAATCATGCACCCAATTCTTCCATCCTGAAAAAATCCCTTTCTGTTAATCCTCTCAACCTCCACCTTCAACTTGTTGCTCCTGAATGGCCAAACCACAGCAATAATAAAGATAGAGCTGAGACATACTGTAGAATTCTTGTCCAGACTTTTGAATTAATCTTGTACGACTTCTCCTTCACTTCCACGCACAATCAGGCTCTGAAACCTGGCTCCTTCCATGCACCATCAGGCTCTAAAACCTAGCTCCTTCCATGCACTATCAGGCTCTAAAACCTGGCTCTGATATCATATTACCATCCATAATGTCTCAGGCATTACCTAGCTCTAATACCAAATTATAGAACCATGATATCGCATGAACACCAATCATCCTTGACATCATAAGCACTGATACCATGTTCCAAAAGTCTCTAATCTTTATCACAGACTTAAAGGAACCTGTGACATTCTCTATGGGCAGCAAACCACCAACCCTCCACCTAGATCTGTGATGGGGCGCCTCCCTCCTTAGGCATGAGGGAGATGCCCCCTTCTCTAGGGCTTCTTCAAGAACCCTAGGGTGGCAACTCTAGAGAGAAGAGAAGAAGAGAGAATTGAGGGAGAAAAGATTTGTATTGATTTCACTCTTTTTAAAATCCTGATACAACCTATGTATTTATATATAGCCATTAGGTCTGATCAAAAACTCTCTTAGCTAACCTAAAACATGAAAGCACTCACCGAGCCCACGTACACCCATGTCTCCCATGCTTTCATCCTCTGGATCTAGAGCCGACTAAAACATGAGTTAGCTCCCTTAAGACCTCTTGAACCTGGCCTTAAAACCCTAGGATGAACCTAGACCCTAGCCTAAAATAGACCCTCATGTAACTCTGCTCGCACATTGAGCCCACTCAGTCTTAGCGCATTGAGCCGGCTAAGGTTCATTGGGTCAGCTCAATCTGAAACTGAGTCAGCTTGGTTCTATGCCATGCCAGTAGTCCTGAATGCTCAGCTCTCTATTTTGTCTATGCTCTGAGACTTAACCGACCTAGTTTTGGACTGAGTCGGCTAACCTGCAGAAAATCTTCTTTCTGTAGTCTTGATTCCCCGACTTAGGTTCCTTGCATTACCTTATACTAAGTCACTGAAGCACCAATCAAGTCCCTAGAATTTTTGGAGTCATCACCATGACTCTTCTCGTGGCCTCCCAAGGCTTGGGAGCACCACAAATTCTCACATATAATATGTATTTATAACATAAATTAGTTTGTTAGAACATACCTCTGATCGCTAAATCCTAACTTGACCCTGATCATTGGCAGCAGTCCGTCCGGGGTTCCACTAGGTGCCCACATGTTTACCCTCCTACATTGATCCACACAGAGACTCAATCAGCTACTAACACCTTTGATTATTTTAATTAAAATTTTTATAATAAAAATTTTAATTTATTTAGGCAGAACCTTAGCTTTTGCTTTCACCCTTCTGGTCTACACTTTTCTTACTTTCTATTCTCCATGTCTTCCTTTACTCTCTTCCTAAGCCCTTGTCCTAAAGCAGACCTCTTGTCCTTTAATAGGGCTTTGGCTTAACAAGGGAAGGAAGAGAGAAATTGGACAATTAGGAAGACAATGTATGAAAGAAGGAAGAGTATTTTATGCCTTGGACTCCCGGAGTGCGTCCGTATTTATAATGTACGTTGGGGCACCACAAATAATTTCTCACACCTTTTCAAAAAGCATTTCTAATGCCCATTGAGTACCTCATGCCCTCTAGCAAAAATTAGGACACATGGAATTGAGTTTAATTATCCCGAGGAGATACCTTGCAATAGGACTCTTCAGACTAATTCAACATAGTTTCTTTCAAAGAGTCGCAACCCTTCACATTGGTGCCAATAATTTCCACCATTTGATCAGCATCTCATGCTGATTCAAGGGACTAAAATGATGGCACTAATTAGGAAATAGGCATGAGAAATATGGCATGAAGAAGGAGTCCTTAACCACTTGGACTCTAATGTTCAAGTGGCGCAAAAGCAAGGAGGGCGGCATCCGCAAGCATCCTTATCCAGTTTTAAAAATTAAATGGGAGCATTTCACCTATAGAAGGACTCTTCTGCACCCCCATCAATAAGTCCATTCCTAAAGGGAAATTTTATGTGAACAAAATCTTGGATAAAGGGGGAACAAACTCAAACGATGTGCTAGAGACTCCTAGCACATGAAGTCTTTTCCATGCACCAAGAGATAGACTCTCTGGCACATGAGACTTTGGTTTTAGGTACCCCACCCCCTAGTCAACCAGCCAAGGGTCAACCCAAATAATAAGCCAATTTTTATTTTACTCAAATTGGATTTAATTAGCCCAAATCAGAACATGATTCGAATCTAATTCGAATCTAGGAGCTAGGGTTTGCAACATGTGCAACCATGTTCATCTTGCAAATATAATCTAATTCAATTAGACCCTTGATTAATTTTTTTTGTCTGTGATCAATTGGGTTCTACATCTATCTAGAAGTAGATCTAGATGCGATTTGACCTAATTTCGTTAAAACTCAACCAAACCAATTTAGGTCAAATTGAGCTGACTTGATTCAATCAATTAGAATACTTTCTAATTAATGATCAAATTAAACTCTTTAATTCAATTGAATCCACATGACAAGATTGACGACTAGCAACATATCATATCTACTTGAAAGATATGGAATTTTGATGAAAATATCAAAAATATCTTTTAGTGAAAAGTTACCGTGCAATAGGATCCTTCGATCACCCTGCATCCTAAATTTGACTTTGGATAGAGAATCATGTCAAACCCAATATCATATTCATATTTCTCTCAATCTTATTATTATTTGATTAATAAAATATTAGAAATTATTTCTATTTTTTATCATGCTTTGATCAAAGTCTTCCTGAACCATCATTTAATTGAAGCAAGTAGAATACAATCTCCTCTTACTAAGAGTGATCAATTCCATGTTGACCTACTCATAACCTCCATATGCAATCCACCATTTTTAGAACACCTGTTCATGATCTAGTCATGAATGAGTATGAACCAAAAGATGGATTCATGTATACAAGGTACTACGGGAGGTCAAAGGATTACATGCACAACTCCCACTATGAGAACTATCTATTGACATGCAGATATGACTCCATTAGACGTTCTCAAATTGGGTCAATTCAGTAAACTCATTCTTTAATGAACACCCACATCCTTATATTAGTGTTATACACAAGTGATTGTGAGATCAATCACCCTCTCTACCAAGCATACATAAGATGTGCCAGTCTTACCAAAGATATTGATCCCATACTTAATGTTTTATTGATCAGAAATATTTAAAATTAGGGTTTTATGATTTTAGATCTTACTAGTATGATCTCATTATAACCCTAAAATCATAGCCATAATTTATGGATTTCATCATTTCATAAAAAAAATAATTAAGATGTAGCATATGATGAAATAAATGCCTTTATTAATTTTGCAAATGTCATTACATGAGTTGGGATACAAAAAAATAGCCTATCAAAATATATATTGATCGATATCGTGGGTGGTCAAAAATAAAACCAAACTCAAACTATATAGATAGGATGAATTAGGGTCAAATCCATAGAGATTGTGTTAATTATATTTAAATTATAAATTAAAAGTGACTAAAATTAATTAAAAATTAATTAATTAAAAGGCTAGTTAAGAAAGCAAATTAAATAGCAAATTAATTAAAAAGAAGTTACCGGTATAAAGATGGATTCTCAGGATCTCAATTGATCACTTATTTGATAGCTGGTATTCTTTTTAATATGCTTTAATTGATATCTAATCAATAAAGATATAACTCATCTTAGAGAACATGGCCTATACCCTTAGATCATAGCCCGTCCCTTGAAGTTATAGGCCAGTCTAAATTGATTTAAATATTAAAAAAAAAAACCTAAACATAATTTATTCTAAGAGCATGAACCATACCTATAGATCATGACTCATCCCAAGAGTAATAAACTATTTCAGATTATTTACAAGAAAATAAAGATATGAAAATATTATAACTAAAATAGTCTTTATTGTAAATTAAGAAGAAATACAAAAGATGAAAAATAGAAAACACCATTAAAATAAGATCACAATAATCTCTTGAGAAGAGAGGATCAGACAGACGTCGAGAAGTTTCTTACTAAAATCTTCATCCTGGAGCCTTGTTGAAGAATCCGGGCCGCAGTAGGTGATAGAAATCCAAAATAGGAGAGAAATTTTGGTGGAGATATAGGCTTTAGTACTGGTTTGAAGAAGGAAGAAGAGAAAAGGTTGAAGAAAGAAGAGCTTAAGAGAGAGAGAATTAGGGAGAGGGAGAGAAATTTTGGTGAAAAGAAGGCTTTGGAGAGCTTTGGAGGGGCTAATCCCCTAAGGGGAGGCTTATGAGGGCTTATGGGAGCTTTAGAGAGGTTTTTATAGAGAGAAAATGAGAGAAATTAGATTAAAATTAAAGAAAAATTAAAGAAATTGAGTCTAGATTGGATTCTGCTCCTTGGAATAATTTTCTACTGTCAGATCGAGTCTCAATGGTTCAAATTTGACCAAAATCGGACTTCTATAGCTTAAATAGGGCTCTAATCTATTCATAGCCATTTGAATTCTGACCATTGGATCATGCTTCTGATCCTCTGAATCAAGTCAAAGATAATTCTTGGTTGTTGGATCCTGACTGACATGGTTTTTGGCCATCCGATCGGGCAAAAATTAGTTGGATCTCTTCGAATCAGATCAGGAATCGACATGGACCATTGGATCTCAGGCAGGATGGATGGCTACCATTTGATCATGCCTGTGCTATAGCTATAGACCATATGAGCTGGGTGTATAGAAGACCTGGGCCAATCATCGTGCATTAGGGCACCAGAAATGACCTTTCTGCCGCTATGAGCCACGACATATTCTCTGTAAACCCTTTAAGGGTGTTGGTCCACCATGCGGCGCTCCCTAATTAGCTCCGCCAGCTAAGTTGGATAGTCTGTGATAGGTTTCGTGGACTGGGCGGCCGGTCTAGTGTGCACCGGCGGGCCTAATGAGCCGAATTTTTGGGCCTTTTATATTTTTTTCCATTTTTTCTTTATTTTTCTTTCAAAACTTCATTCTAGATCCATTTTAAGTCCGATTCGCTTCAAATTTGTTTCATTATGATCCATAAATTATGCTCTTTTCATCCATGATCTTATTTCCTACAAAACATAAAATAAAAATATCAATTCTTAAAAATAAAAATAAATTAATTTAATAAATTAATACTTTTATACATATATTTTACGTGTTTATCACACCCCCAATTTGAACTTTGCTCATCCTCAAGTAAAGCAAATAAATTAGCAATATATACTGACTTAGTCTTGAAGTAAAAATTAGGTTTAGACACTCCTAAAGATAGCTAATAACCAATCAAACCATTAAAGAGGTACATCGTCAAATTACTAATACGACCCAATGAGTTGTTTGAGTGTTAGTCATAGAAATTTTTAGAGATCTTCATTCACCAACTCTCTACTTTGCTCTCTAAATCCTCTAAGTTGATGTGAGCTGGGTTTTATTATCATTCTTAGAATTTAGTCCCCTTTTTATCCACATTTTTTCTTTTTTTTTTAGATTCTTGCATCCCCATATTTTGAAGCGAACCATAATGCTTACTTAGGCGAAGGAGTCCGGTTACTCTGGGAGACAATGCTAAACCTTTTTCTAATTCACACTGTCCATCATTTTACACGAACAACAATGCTTATTTAGGCGAAGAGGCCCAGTTACTCAGTACAAAATCAGTGTTTGTTGTTTTATTTTTTTGTATAAATAGATTTTATGAGGTACTTTTGCATAGTTTGACCTTTCCACCCAACTCTCATGACGTAGATTCTTTATTGAGATCAGTAAGAAGAGGATTCTAGAATCACTCATAAAATTTGGTCTGGTCCAAATCCTTCCATTTATTAGATTTTCTTAATAATTTACTCTTCAGTATCTCTAAAATTATCTAGACCATTAAGTACTCATTGATTAGGGTGCCTAATTAACTTTTAATCAAAATAAAGTTTGGGTATATAAAGCTAATTATATTAAATCGTACTTGAGGACTCCCAAATTTAAAGTTAGTTATCTTTCCTCCTACTTAATTTTCATTGTCCTCAATCGAAGAAGAGAAAAAATATTTATCAAGGAGGGAAACTACATGATTTATTATTTCTAAATCCTTCATAATATTCCATCAAGTTCATACAGGATGTTTGATGTGCTCCCCCCAACTTAGTTTGATCGTCTTTATTGGTTTCCTACAAAAAGATAAAACAAGAAAACTCAAAATCTAAAATAAAATGATAGGTTGCCATCCAAGAAGTGCTAAGTTTAAGATCCTCAGCCAGACCAAGCAACTCTACCTATCTAATGTCAAAAATTAGATTGACAAATTCCAATGGTTTTGGATTGTCAATCCCAAGAAGATGGCTTACGATCCCATTATTGATGAATTTTAATATTTTCTCACCAATCTATAGAAAGTAACTCACAGTCCCATTTTTAGTCAGTTTTACTTTTTTAATTTTAGGAAAATAATTTATGAACCCATTCATAGACTCTTGTTTATTAAGAATTTCTTCTATTTATTTTTTTAATATGCTCACAAATTAAATTGTTGGGGTAAGGGTTGTGAGGATTTGTGGTACTTCCAAGCCTTGGGAGGCCACGGGAGGAGTCAGGGGGTTGGCTCTGGAGATTCTAGGGGCTTCAAAGACCTGGGATTCAAGGTGAAGCAAGGAACTAAAGTTTGAGAATGAAGACTGTAGAAAGAAGATTTTTTGTAGGTTAGTCGACTAAGTCTCAGTGCATAGGCAAAATAGATTGCTATGCATTCGGAACTACGAGCATGGAATAGAACTAGGCTGGCTCAGTTTCAAATTGAGCCAACCCAGTGGAACATAGCTAGCTCAGTGCTAAGACTGAGTCGGCTCAGTGCACGGGCAAAGTTATGTGAGGGTCTATTTTGGCCTAGGGTCTGGATTGATCCTAGGGATCTTAAGGCCTAGTTTGGGAGGTCTTAAGGGGGCTAACACATGTATGTGTCGAATCTAGATCCAGAGGATGAGAGCATGGGAGACAAGGGTGTACATGAGCTCGGTGAGTGCTTTCATGTATTGGGTTAGCTAGAAGAGTTTTTGGTCAGGTCTAATGGGTATGTACAAATACATAGGTTGTATTAGGGTTTTCAAGGTTGGAATCAATATAGACCTTTTCTCTCTTAACTTTCTTCTTCTCTTCTCTCTAGAGTTGCCGTCCTAGGGTTCTTGAAGAAGTCCTAGAGAAGGGTGGCATCTCCCTCAAGTCCAACGAGGGAGGTTCTCATCATAGATCTAGGTGGAGGATCGATGGTTTGCTGCTCATAGAGAACGTCACATGTTCCTTTAGATCTGTGCTAAAGATCAGGAGCTTCCACAACATGGTATCGAGGCTTGTGATGCCAAGGATGATTGGCGTTCAAGCGATATCATGGAACATCAATTCGTATCAGAGAGAGGTGATGCTAGTTTGTGTGCTTACATTTGGTATCAGAGCCTAATGATGCATGGAAGGGAAGGAGAAGTTGTACAAGGTGAAATCAAAAATCTACACAAGAATTTCATAGTATGTCTCAAATTTATCTTTGTTATTGCTGTGGTTTGGCCAACTAGGAGCAGCGAGTTGAAAGTGAAGGTTGAGAGGATTAACGAAAAGGGATTTTCCTAAGGTGGAATGATTTGGTGCATGATTTACTGATCGATCATGATGGAAAGGTCAGGGTGTATGATGGTTATATGATAGGCAAGGAGCACTGGAGTGCTATAGTAATGCTTCACTGGAGATGCAGTGCTGAGAGAGGCTCGATAATGAAGTAGCTGAGGAAGGTATCTCAGTAGAGAGCATCAGGATTCTCTAAAAAAATGGGCAGTGTAGGGCTGTTGAAAAGAGGTTTTCCAAGGAATAATGGTTAAAGAAAGGCTGAAGAAGTGACTATACATCCTTTGGTATTAGAAAGGTGGGGAAGTAGTCCAAGATGTATTCAGTAATTCGACTAGAGCATGAATTTACAAAGCCTTGATAATGATGGAGATGGATGATCCATGAAGGTCTAGTCGGTTAGGACTGGATGGCTGTAGAGCGGCACAGGGATGAGTCAGGGAGCACTGGAGTGCTGTAGTAGCACTTCCTTAGAGGCATGGAGCTGAGAGAGGCATAATGGTGTAGCAATCGAGGAGTGTATCTCAGCAAAGAGTATCAGTGGTATCTCTGGAAGACCAGGTGTAGGTCTTAAGGAGAGCCAAGGGGTCTCAGGGAGTGCTAGAGGCATTTAGCAGTCGGAAGTATCATGGATCAGGTTTCTTCAATAGGAGAACTAGGGAGAGTCACGATTCAGATGGAGGATGGTTATCCAGGCATAACTGAAGCAATGGCTTGTGTAGGGGCAGAAGAGGAGGACTAGGATGGAATTTTTTAGGATTTAATCATTGGATTCAGAGATAGAGGATTTGAAGGGGCAGCGATGGTGTTCAAGGTATACTGATAGGCTTAGCAGTGCAGCGTTGAGTGGTTGGCCTTAAGGGACTAGGTGATAGAGTCGACTTCTATGGCATCAGGTGGACTTCGAATATATGTGGAGTTTCGTAGTGGTGGCTTCACAAGTGGAGAGAAAATTTGGCATGAGCTCAGAGCTGAGGGTCCACACCGATGATGCATTGTTCCAGGTGGAGCGACATGTGAAGGTGGACAGGCATAGCTTTGAGAAGATCATATTAGGTGGTACAGTATGTGCTGGTATAGAAATGCTTTAGGTTCTCTAGAAAAGTCCAGAAAAAGTGATGCAACTATTAAGCAGAAGGGATCCTACAATTTTAGGGTGGTGAGAGGTGTAAGCCAAGATCTTCAACGGTGGAGGCGATCATCCCAAATGCCTCAAGGGTGCACAATAGTTGAAGAGGATTGGTAGAGATGATGATTGCATAAGGGGCTGGTGAGTGCGTAGGGATAGTATGATCATGCAGGAGGGCATTGTCGAGGGCTTTACCAAGGCTTGAAAGCACCAAGGTGGAGATTGTGAGGATCTATGGTACTCCCAAGCCTTAGGAGGCCATGGGAGGAGTCAGGGGATTAACTCCGGGGATTTCAGGAGCTTAGTTGGTGCTTTGGAGACCTAGGATTCAAGGTGAAACAAGGAACCAAAGTTGGAGAATCAAGACTGTAGAAAGAAGATTTTCTATAGGTTAGCCAACTCAGTCCAAAACTGGATCGACTAAGTCTCAATGCACGGGCAAAATAGAGAGCTGCACGTTTGGAACTGCTGGCACGGCATAGAACTAGGCCAATTCAGTTTCAAATTGAGCTGACCTAGTGGAACTTAGTCGGCTCAATGCGCGGGTAGAGTTACGCAAGGGTCTATTCTGGGCTAGGGTCTGGGTTGATCCTAAGGATCTTAAGGCCTAGTTTGAGAGGTCTTAAGGAGGCTAACTCATGTATGGATTGGATCTAGATCTAGAGGATGAAAGCATGGGAGACATGGGTGTACATGGGCTCAGTAAGTGCTTTCATGTATTAGGTTAGCTAGGGAGTTTTTGCTCGAGCCTAGTGGCTATGTATAAATACATAGGTTGTATTAGCATTTTCAAGGTTGGAATCAATACAGACCTTTTCTCTCTTAACACTTCTTCTTTTCTTTCTAGAGTTGCCACCCTAGGGTTCTTGAAGAAGCCCTAAAGAAGGAGGTGTCTCCCTCAAGCCCAACGAGGGAGGTGCACCATCACAGATCTAGGGGGAGGATCGATGGTTTACTATCAATAGAGAACATCATAAGTTTCTTCAAATCCATGCTAAAGATCAAGGGCTTTCACAACATGGTATCGAGGTTTGTGATGCCAAGGATGATTGGCGTTTGAGCGATATCATATAATATCAAATGGTATCAGGGAGATGTGATGCTAGTTGGTGCACTTACAAGGGTTGCATCCGATGTAATGGGTACTAGAAGGATGTCAATTGGTTCTGAACATGCGTACTTTATTATGACCAAAGAAGGATTCAGTTCTGAAGGAGGTGGTGATTCTAGAGGAAAAGCTATTGGAGTCGGTATTATTTCATATTTCTCAACCCCTAGGATAATGGTGCTAAAATTGGATGGCTCTAATAATGCATTCATATTTTCAGCACACCCGTATATATTAAAATCGTCTACCCCAAAAGGATCTAAACATATATGCACTGGGTTTTGAGAAATAATTCTAGGGGTAGCTTCCTTTATTTCATCTTTAGGTACATCCACCTCAAAATAATTTTCAATTTGTATATTAGGCTATTCTATTAGGATTTCATGCACATTGGAGCTCTCAGTTATATATTATTTTGTGGGCTCACCATATAATTCTTCCTCCCAACTATTGAATGCAGCAGTAAGCTGACTAAGTTGGATTTCTATTTTGGTTATAGATTGAGTATGAGTTTCTGACATGTGTAAAATATTCTCTTTAAATGTTGAACTATAGGGACTTGAAGAAGGTTGCTGAACATTTTGATATTGGTGTGCCGTATGAGTTTCCTTTGGATAACTAGGTTCATAAATAGTTGCTGGTTGTGATGTCTCATAAAAATTTGAATAGTTTTTCCAACCTAGATTGTAGGTGTTGGAGTAAGGGTTATAATAATTATTTTAAGTTGGGGTTAGGTAAGTTTGCTCATGTATAAATTTTCAAGATTGATATGCTGCTGGACATTCACTAACCATATGATTGGGACTCGAACATATGTCACACACATGCAAGGGTAAGGTAGGCGAGTGTCTCATATTAATAGATAGTCAAGTTTGTGGGATAGCTCTCCTATCTTATTGTAGATATCTATGGAGTTTTCAACCTCATAGATTCAACAACTATTAGGTTCATACATGGGTGTATAGGGGTCATAAGTATAAAAAGAAGGGGTAAAATATTCTCTTGATTGGCGAAAGGGTGCAGCCATAATTCTAGGTTTGTCAGCTCTAAGGGTTCGATTTCAGGATCTAAGGTTTGAATTTTAGGTAGTGATGAATAATGCCCAAGTAAATGCCCCACAGTTATATCTTTAGAGCAGACACTAAAAAATATTAATTTTTTTAGAATTTTTTAGTTGTTTTTTAAAAAATAAAAAGAGATGAAAGAGATTCTAATGATGAGGGCCTATAGGGTCCTAAAACTAAGAATTAGATGCGAAGCGGTTATTTAGGTTTGATGTTTGTGGGTTAGCAATCAAGTTATGCAATCAATTCTAGCTAAGGATTATCCTAGATCTAGACAGCTTTTAAATATCAAGGTCTACTTCATGCCCTCTAAGTAAGAATCAGTCACTCAACTAGCCAGGTAAGTGTAAGGTCGGTGAGAGTCCCCTCGTTGCTTATCTTAGACACCAATTGTGCTTGGCTGTTCGGAATATGCACTCTTCCCACAAGGATCAGCATGGCCATCGGTGATTAGCCAAGTAACAAGGAAGTACTTCTCAGAGATCTCTACAAAAGCACGATCAAATAAATCAAGAAATAGAGAAGAAGAGAAGAAAAGATTTTCGGAAGAAAAGAGCTTTTATTCAGTATATTTTAGCACTCTTACAACCTTGACCTATTTTAACTATATATACTTTACAAAGGGTCAGCCCAAGCTCATAGGAAAACTTCCCAAACCCAAATAACCCACATATACAAAACAATAGCCCATGAAAACTGAGCTGGCCCAGTTTTAGGCTGCATCGGCTAACTTGCGATTGGATTGGCTTAGTCCCAGACTGAGCCAACCCAGTTGTGTACCATGCCAACAGCCCAAAAATGCTGCTCTCTATCTAGATTTTTCTCTAAGACCTAGCCGACCCAGTACTGGACTGAGCCAACCTAGTTTCCAACTGAGCCGGCTCAGTCTCAGAGTGAGCCGGCCCAGTTTTTGAACTTTACTATTGAGACTGATTCTTCTTTCGGCTTGCTCCCATCTTCCTATGACCTATCTTCTCATATTTTCAAGACTTGGAAGTGCCACTTCTAAGCTCACATTCTTCATCTTGGTACTTCGAAGTCCTTGTGAACTCATCTCTTCTCAACAGACCCATCCGTGCCACATATCTCTGAAAGATGTCTTTAGGGAGTACCTTCATGAGTGCATCGGACTGATTCTCCTTGGTATGGACCTTCATCAATTCCACTTCACCTTCCTCTAGCAGCTCTCTGATCCTGTCGTACCTCACATCTATATGCTTTGTGCATGCATCATAAACTGGGTTCTATGCCAACAACAGAGCACTCTGACTATCACTGAATAGTGTAACCTTGCTCTGCTCCACCTCCAACTCATCAATCAGCTTCCTAAGCCAACGAGCTTCCTTTGTAGCCTCCATTATCACAATGTACTCAGTCTGTGTGGTAGACAAGGCTGTGATTGGCTAAAGGATTGATCTCTAAGACACCGATCCATCATATATGTAGAAGAGGTATCCAGTAGTAGACCACCTTGTATCAAGATCACCAGCATAATTTGCATCAACAAACCCTTCTAGAGGACCTGAACCTTCACACATCTTCAAAGATTATTCTCCAAATCCTTCCGACTGCCCACCAAACCATTATCCCTTGTTTCCATGCAGATGTCTCAATATCCATTTCAATGCTTTCCTGTGTTCCTTCCCAGGGTTAGCCATGTATCTACTAACCGTGCTCACAGCATGGGCTATATCTAGTCTACAGCATACCATAGTGTACATCACACTACCTACAGTTTTTGCATAAGAAACTCGTTCCATGTACTCTCTCTCCTCTTCTAACTAGGGGCATTGTAACTTAGAGAGAGACATATGGCTCGACAATGGCATTTATACAGGTTTGGCCTTCTCCATCCCAAACCACTTTAGAACCTTCTGGACTTACTTTTCTTGTAACAAATGGAGCACTCCTTTGCACCTATCTCTGCAAATCTCCATTCTAAGAATTTTCTCAGCTGGATCCAAATCATTCATCTAAAATTTAGATGATAATGCTCTTTTCAACCTTGTCACAGCATCCATGCTTCTACTGGCTATGAGCATATCATCTACATATAATAATAGGTATAGGGCATCCTCCTCATCTTCATCCTTAATGTAGATACAACAATCATGTTCACATCTGCTAAAACCCAAGCTCAAGACAAAGCTATCAAACCTTCGATACCACTGATGATAAGATTATTTCAAGCCATACAAAAACTTTCTGAGTAAACACACCTTTTCTTCCTATCCCATCTCCATGAAACCATCTGGCTACTTCATGTAGATTCTTTCCTCCAAAGTTTCATGAAGGAAGGCCGTCTTCACGTCCATCTATTACAATTCCATGTTATGCTGTCCCACCAGTGATAGCAAAACTTGAATAGATGTATGACACACCACAGAAAAGAAAATTTCTGTGTAGTCAATCCCTTCCCTTTGTGAGTATCCCTTTACTACCAACCTTGCTTTGAATCTATTTCCACCTTGTTCTGAAGTTGCTTCTTTCTTTTTGAATATCCACTTTGAGCCAATAGGTCGAGTATCCTCTGGAAGATCCACCAGCTACCATATCTAATTCTTCTCAAATGATTCCATCTCCTCCATCATAGCCTGCATCCATGAATCATGATTCTCACTCTCCATGGCCTTTGCATAATTCTCTGGGTCTTCATTAGTAGTGATGAGTGCATAGGATATAACCTCATCAATGCCATATCTGATAGGTCTCCTAATAGTATGCTGGAGCTTATGCAAAGCTACTCCCACTGGCATATCTCTATCTAATGTCTGTGGCTGCTCCTACACATCTATCTGAACTGCTAACCCTCCATGCTGATTTTCAATCTGAGACAATACTTTTCTGCCCAACTCCACCTCAACAGGAATACTCCTGTAAGTGGATGTAACCTACATGCCATCATTCTCTGACTGGCCACCGCTGTTGATCTTTGTTTCCCTAATTCCATCTATCCTAGACCTTCTCAAGATGCTCTTCTCATCAAAGATAACATCCCTACTGATCACCGACTTCTGTGCCCGAGAGTCCAACAGCAGGTACCCCTTGACTCCTTGTGGATATCCTATCAATGTCATCTTTTGAGATTTTCGATCCAATTTGCTCCCCTCGGATGCCTTCATATGTGCATAGGCTGTGCAACCGAAGACTTTCAGGTAGCCAAGCTCCTCCCTTCCACTCCAGACCTCCTCTAGAATGCCTTCATTCAGCTTATAATGAGGGAATCTATTCAAAAGAAAATAAGAAAAAGTTAGAGCATCACCCCAAAAGAATTTTGGAAGTGATGTCTGTAGCCTCAAACTCCATGCCTTCTCGATCAATATCTGGTTCATCCTCTCTGCGACACCATTCTGTTGGGAAGTCATCCTAATCGTGTAATTGCGTTTGATGCCATTTTCCTCACAGTACCTTCTATACTCCAGTCTAGTATACTCTCCTCCATTGTCTGACCTCAGACACTTTATCTGTCTCCCTGACACCTTCTCTACTTCAGCTCTCCAGGCTCTGAACCAGGCAAACACTTTTAATTTTTCTCGGATCAGTTAAACCCACACCTTTCTTGAGAAATCATCAATAAAAGTAACAAAATATTTTGCCCTACCTCTAGCTGATACAGGAGCTGGTCCCCACACATCCGTGTGCACTAAATTCAACACTCCCTCACTGCGCTTGGTACTTCTGGCAAACTTCATCCTATGTTGTTTGCCAAAGATGCATAACTCACAAAGATCTATTTCCTCCTTCTTCAGGGCTGGGATCATACCTCTTCCACTTAGTTCTGTGAGCCCATGATCACTCATATGACCCATCCGATAGTGCCATAGTTGATATAAAATCTGCTCCTCCCATGCCACTACTAACACCTCTGCACTATCATTTACCACTGAGCCTTCCATTCTATAAAGATTGTTGCTCAATCTTCTACCTCTCATCACCACCAAAGCTTTCTTAAAAATTTTCAGACATCCGCTCCTAGCCTGGCTACTAAAAGCATAATCCTGCTTCTCCAAGTAGCCCAAAGAAATAAAATTCATTTTCAACTTTGGTACATGCCTGATATTTGATAATGTATGAATGATTCCATCATACATTCTCATCCTGATAGAGCCAATTTCAGCTACTTTGCATGGGTGATCATCTCCAAGGCTGACACATCCACCATCAGCCTTCTGGTTGGGAGCAAACCACTCCCGATGAGAAGTATGGTGGTGCGAGCATGCTGAATCTAATATCCACATAGTATTTCACTTTGTGGATCTATCTAATACAACTAGCAGGTCTTCTTCACTACTTATAGAAGCTGTATCATCTTCCTTGCTGGCCTTCTCTTTTTTTGATCTCAAAAGGGGACAATCTCTCCTCTGGTGTCTAGGCTGATGATATTTATAGTATTTCAATGTCATCTTCCTCTGATCTTGAGACTTTGACCTACCCTTGGATTTTCCTCTTATCTTCTCCTTTGATCTTCCCTATCTTTTGTTCATAGCTAAGATCTCAGACTTAGGGTCTTCCTTGCAGATCTTCTCCCTTTGCTCATTTGATCAGAGTACACCAACAATCTCTTCATAGTTTAGGATCTCCTTCTCATAAACTAAAGTTGTTATGAGACCATCATATGAACCTTGGAGAAAATATAATAGCAACAATGTCCGATCCTCATCATCAATCTTCACATCCAAACTCATCACCTTAGAACACACCTGACTGTACCTTTGGTTATATGCAACAAGATCTTTGCCTTTGGGTATCCTCAGACTATACAGTTGTTTCTTCAACCATAGCTTGTTCGTCATGTTCTTTTCCTTGTATGTATTCTCCAGTCTCTTCCAGAGCCCCTTTACCATAGTCTTTGTGCAAACCTTGAGCAAAATCTGATCGACCAAGCATATGTATAATGTGCTAAAAGCAATTTCCTCCAACACTTTCCAATCCTCAGCACTGATCTTTTCTGGCCTTTCTTTTGTCAAAACCTTATAGAGCCTCTGCTGAACCAATAAGTTCTTTACTTTTTGCTGCCAAAGGATAAAGTTACCCTAGCCATCGAACTTCTCAAAATCTACCTTGAATCCACTTGATCCCATGACTTCAAACAAGTCAAGAATAGATCCCTAACACCCTTCACGATCACACACTAGTAAAACTATCCTTCACCAAAGATCTAACTAGCCCTAGATCCTCTTTTTAGACTTTTGTATTATCGTTCCTCCGTGTAAACAATCTCCACCTCAGTCTAGAGACAATCACAAAGCAAACTAGAAGTTTTTAGGATAAAATTTAATGCAATAGATCATGGATACAATAAATCCTAAGTGTCTTCCTTCCTTCCATGCAACACCACTCTGATACCAAATGTTGGAATATGCACTCTTCCCATACGGATTGGCATGGCCATCGATGATTAGCCAAGCAACAAGAAAGTACTTCTCAGAGATCTCTATGGAAGCACGATCAAATAAATTAAGGAATAGAGAAGAAGAGAAGAAGAGATTTTTGGAAGAAAAGAGCTTTAATTCAGTATATTTCAGCACTCTTACAATCTTGACCTATTTTCAGTATATAAACTTTACAAAGGGTCAAGCCCAAGCTCATAGAAAAACTTTTTAAACCCAAACAACCTACGTACAAAAAATAATAACCCATAAAAACTGAGCCGGCTAACCTAAGACTGGGTCGGCTCAGTCCCAAACTAAGCCGACCCAATTGTGTACCGTGCCAATAGCTCAAAAATGCTGCTCTCTTTCTAGATTTTTCTTTGAGACTTAGTCAACCGACTGAGCCGATCCAGTTGTATACCATGCCAATAGCTCGAAAATACTACTCTCTATTTGGATTTTTCTCTGAGACTTAGTCAATCCAATCCTAGATTGAGCCGACCCAATTTTCAACTGAGCCAGCTCAGTCTCAAAGTCAGTCGACCTAGTTTTTGAACTTTACTATTGAGATTGATTCTTCTTCCGACTCGCTCCCATCTTTCCATGAC
Organism: Cocos nucifera; assembly: GCA_006176705.1. Classification (NCBI taxonomy): domain Eukaryota; kingdom Viridiplantae; phylum Streptophyta; class Magnoliopsida; order Arecales; family Arecaceae; genus Cocos; species Cocos nucifera. Next base: position 101,419 of record QRFJ01002685.1, read on the forward strand.
CAATCTTCGCTTATTTCTAAGACTTAGGAGTCCCACTTTTAAGCTCACACTTGGTCAAGTAAGCTAATAGAACCAATTATAAACCATCTTCCTTTGGGCTTAGTCATCCCTGAACCACTTGCCTTAGACACCAGTCAAACTGACTAATCCTAACCTGATCCAACTTTTAGAATTCCTTATCCTAATAAGCTCGAGTATCCTTAGGGGCCAATGTCTAATTGATTTTAAAAATTAAAGGCTTGGGTTAATGCAATATGAAGGATGGTTGTTTGAGGGCTAAGGAAGGATGATCAAATTTTCGTCTTATCTTATTTAATTTGGTTTAGCACCCTTAAAGTATCTTATATAGATGAGATGCAAAAAGTCAAGATGTCCAAGTAAAGTAAAACATGCAAATTTAAATTAAAAGCTAACTCAAACTATATAGACAGGATGAATCAGGATCAAATCCATAGAGATCATGTTAATTGCATTTAAATTATAAATTAAAAGTGATTAGAATTAATTAAAAGTTGATTAATTAAAAGGCTAATTAAGAAAGTAAATTAAATAGCAAATTAATTAAAGAGAAGTTGTCGCTATAAAGATGGATTCTCAAGATCTCAATTGATTACTTATTTGATAGCTGATATTCTTTTTAATATACTTTAATTGATATCTAATGAATAACGATATAACTTATCTTAGAGAGCATGGCCTGTACCATTGGATCATAGCCCATTCCTTAAAGTTATAGGCTAGTCTAAATTGATTTAGATATTAAAAGAAAAGAATTAAACTAAACATAATTTATTTCAAGAGCATCAACTGTACCTATATATCATGGCTCATCCCAAAAGTAATAAACTATTCTAGATTAATTGCAAGAAAATAAAGCATAAAAATATTATAACTAAAACAGCCTTTATTGCAAACTAAAAAAAATATAAAAGATGAAAAATAGAAAATACCATCAGAATAAGATCACAATGATCTCCTAGGAAAGAGAGGATCAGTTAGACATCGAGGAGCTTCTTGCTCAAATCTTCATCCTGGAGCCTTGCTGAAGAATCCGGACCATAGTAGGTGATAGAAATTCAAAACAGGAGAGATGTTTTGATGGAGTTGCAGGCTTTGGTGCAGGTTTGAAGAAGGAAGAAGAGAAAAGGTTGAAGAAAGAAGAGCTTGAGAGAGAGAATTAGGGAGAGGGAGAGAAATTTTGGTGAAAAGAGGGCTTTAGAGAGCTTAAGAGGGGCTAATCCCCTGAGGGGAGGCTTATGAGGGCTTATAGGAGCTTTAGGAAGGCTTTTATTGATAGAAAATGAGAGATATTTGGTTAAAATTGGAGAAAAACTAAAAAATTTGAGTTTGGATTGGACTCTGCTCCTTGGAATAATTTTTTGCCATCAAATCGGGTCTCAATGGATTAGATTTGACCAAAATTGGACTTCTGTAGCTTAAATAGGGCTCTGATCTATTCACTACCATTGGATCATGACTAAGATCAAATTCTGATCATTAGATCATGCTTCTGATCTTCTGAATCAACTTGAAGACAATTCTTGGTCATTCGATCCCGACCAGCATTGTTTCTAGCCATTCGATCGCACAAAAATCAGCTAGATCTCTTCAAATCAGATCGAGAATTGATGTGGACTATTGGATCTTAGGTGGGAGTGATGGCTGCCATCTGATCATGCTATGCTATAGCTGTAGACCACGCAAATCGGGTGCATAGAAGACCTGGGCCAATCATCGCACGTTATGGCACCGAAAATAACTTTTCTGCCCTTGTGAGCTACGATATATTCTTTGTAAACCCTTTAACTATCTTGGTCCCCCATGTGGCACTCCCTGATTAGCTCCACCAGCTGAGTTGGCCGATTTGTGATAGGTTTCATAGACTGGGCAGCCAGTCTATCATGCACCAGCGGGCCTAATGGGCCGAATTTTTGGGCCTTTTATATTTTTTTCCATTTTTTCTTTATTTTTTCTTCAAAACTCCATTCTAGGTCTATTGTAAGTCCGATTCACTTCAAATTTATTTCGTTGCGATCCATAAATCGAGCTCTTTTCATCCATAATCTTTTTTTATAAAAGATAAAATAAAAGTATCAATTCTTAAGAATAAAGATAAATTAATTTAATAAATTAATACTTTTATACATATACTTTAGGGCATATTTCTTTTACCTACCAGAGCCATCCACCTCTAGTTTGAACTTTATTTTGCAGGTCTCGTTAATGAGATCATCTTCACCACCTCCAGTGTACTCTAGCGGTCGACCATTTTCTACACCAACAAGATGGAACCATCTAAGGACGTGCTTTAATTTATATGGTGAGACCTTGGTTCCTTAGTTTGGATTACTGCACCAGTATTGTCATAATAAAGTGGTAGTCGACATTCTATCTCAGTAACCACACCTAGATCATCAATGAATTTCATCATCTAGATAGCTTCCTTAGCAACTTTACTAGTAGCAAAGTATTCTGCCTCTATGGTTGAGTCAGCTATAGTTTGTTGTTTAGAACATTTCAACTCACTACTCCATCATTTAAGGTGAACACATATCCTGATATTGACTTATTATAATCTAGATCTGACTAAAAATTAGAATTAATATAACTTTCTATTTCAACTTTGACCCTCTATATATTAGAAAAATATCTTTAGTTTTTTTAGATACTTAAGAATGTTTTTTACAACTTTCCAATGATCCTCTCCTAGATCAACCTGATATCTATTGATTATATGTAATGCATAAGCCATATCAGGCTTGGTACATAACATGGCGTATATTATAAATTTCACTACTAAAGCATAAGGGATAAAATTTATTCTTTCTCTTTCTTTTAATCTCTTAGGAGACATCTTCTTTGAGAAATGTATGCCTTGACTTATGGGCAAGTAACCTATTTTACTTCTCTCCATGTTGAATTTCTTCAATACTAGGTCAATGTAACTAAATTTGGACAAGCCTAGCATCTTATTACATCTATCTCTTTAGATCTTTATTCTAAGTATATAGGATGCTTCTCCCAAATTTTTCAATGAAAACTTATCTGATAGCTAAGTTTTAACTGACTGGAGTGTTGGGATATCATTTTTAATAAGTAGAATATCATTAACATACAATACCAAGAAGACTATGGCACTTCCACTAGCCTTCTTATATATACATGATTCATCTACATTTCTTATGAAGCCAAACTCTTTGACTATCATATCAAATCATATATTGTTGATCTCTAGATTGATTTTGATGATAACAAAGATATTTGACTAAAACTTGTTAAGTTACTAATATTATTTTTGAGGATGTGTAGTATAAATTCTAAGTACTCACAATGTCTCAAATGATATTCATCAATTAAATGGAGCACCACCAATTAAGAGGCCTTTGAAGAAAATCTAAACTTGATATACTTTAAAAAAATGATTAATAAGAATTAAATTAAGTTTAAAAAGCAAGTTTAGCCTACAAAAAAAATTAAAGAAGAAAGGCTATCAAAAATCAAATGGCATGCTTTGCATACAAACTTAGTCAACTAAGCCAAGAGTTAGTCAACTAAATATCAGAGGACAGCAAAATGCATAGAAAGACTAAAATTCAGGATCCAAGAGACTTAGTTGACTAAGTCTGAGAGTTAGTCGACTAAGTATAATTAGACAACAAAATATAGAAAGCACAGAAAAGCTGAAATCGGATTAAGTAACAGAAGATAACAAAATATAGAAAGCATAGAAAGGCTGAAATTCAGGACCTAAGGGACTTAGTGTGAGGATTGGTGGTGTTTCCATGCCTTAGAAGGCTACGAGAGGAGTCAGGATGTTGACTCTAGAAGACTAGGATAGGTGTGGTCCTAGGACTAGGATAGGAGTTATTCTAGGATGGAGGCTGTGTATAGCCCTCCATGGGCTTGAGGTCTAGGTGTTAAGGACCTTGAGAGACTTGGTTGGTGCTTCGAAGATCTAAAACACAAGATGAAGCAAGAAACCAAAGTCGAGATATGAAGACTGCAGAGAAGGAGCTTTTTTATAGGTTAGTCGGCTCAGTCTGAAACTGGATCGATTAAGTCTCAATGAATAGACCAAACAGAGATGTGCACATTCGAAACTATAGGCACGGTATGCAACTGGGTTGTTTTTGTCTGAAATGGAGCCAACCCAATCTCAGATTAGCCGGCTCAGTGTTGAGACGGTGCCAGCTCAATGCACGGGTAGAGTTATGCGGAGGATCTATTTGGAGCTAGGATAGGGACTTATTCTAGGGGTCTTAAAGTTGGGTTTGAGAGGTCTTAAGGAGGCTAACTCATATATGGATGGGGTTTAGATCCAGAGGATGAGAGTAAGAGAGACATGGGTGTACATGGGATCAGTGAATGCTTTCATGTATTAGATTAGCTAGGAGAGTTTTTGGTCAGGCCTAATAGCTATGTATAAATACATAGGTTGTTTTAAGACAGTGAATACAGATATTTTCTCCCTCAATCTCTCTTCTCTCTTCTCTCTTCTCTCTAGTGTTGTTGCCCTAGATTTTTGAAGAAGCTCTAGAGAGAGGGGGCGCCTCCCTCAAGCCCTAGGAGGAAGGTGCCCCAGCGTAGATCTATGTGGTGGATTGATTGTATGCTACCCTTAAAGAACATTGAAGGTCTCTCCATATCCACGTTAAAGATTAGGGGTTTCCACAACATGGTACCAAAGCTTGGTGATGCCAGGATGATGCACAAAACATTTGGTATTAGAGCGGTACCATGAATCATAACAATTGATATCAAAGTAGTACTTATTGTTACAATAATTGGTATTAGACCTTGATAATGCATGGAAGAGAAGGAGAAGTCATACAGGATGAAATCAGAAATCTACATGAGTATTCCATAGTATGTCTCAAATCTACCTTTGTTATAGCTGTGGTTTGGCCAACCGAAAGCAGTGGATTGAAGATGGAGGCTCAAAGGATAGGATTTTTTTTGGGATGCAAGGTTTGGGTGTATGATTTGCTGATCAATCTTAGTGGAAAAGTTGGGGTGTATGATGGGTGATAGGTAGGGAGCATTGGAGTGCTACAGTAGTGCTCCCCTAGAGATGTAAGACTGAGAGAGGCTCAATGGTGCAGCAGCTAAGGGAGGTATCTCAATATAAAGCATCAGGATTCTCTAGAAAGATAGGCAGTGTGGGGCTGTTTAATGGATGAAGAGAGGTTTTCCAAGGGGCAATGGTTGAAGGATGGTTGAAAAAGCAGCTATCCATCCTTCGATGGTAGGAAGGCAGGGAAGTAGTCAGGGATGTACTCAGCGGTTCGATCGGAGCATCAATTTGCAAAGCCTTTTGAATGATGGAGATGGTTGATCCATGGAGGTCCAGTAGGTTAGGGCTAGATGGTTGATCTTGGGTCAAGTTTCTTCTATAGGAGTACCAGGAATAGTTGCAGTTTAGATGGAGGATGGTTTACGTGCAACAAGAGAGGATCCAGATACCTATGATGAGGTGGTATCAAAATGAGTAAGGAGCACTTGAGTGCTGCAGTAGTGTTCTCCTAGAGACACGGAGCTAAGAGAGGCTCGATGGTACAGCAGTTGAGGGAGGTATCTTAGGGGAGAGTGTTGTTAGATATATGTGCCCTAGAAGCCAGAATTGGCTGACACTTGTAATACACTTCTAGGGGCAAAATTGTAATTTTGACTATAATTTAATGAAATGGGTTATTTTCTATCACACATGTGTATTTAGTGTCTGTGATACATCCTTTGAGTTAATGGTAATGATAATTCATATTTTCAAGAGTTGAAAATTTAAGACATGAATAATCATTATTAACTCATAAACAGCTCCCAACCATAGGATCATCACGAGGATGGTGATTGATCCGGAAGGTTGGTGTACGATCGCTTCTCTTTAGTGGATGAGTCTTGAGTCTACGGTGTGGAGACATCGGAGCGAGAGTACAGGTACTCGTTAGAGAATGAGGGCACTGAGCGTGACCACCTCGAGTAGTCATTAGGGAGTCTACCTTCTCGTCAATGACTGACTCGATGCTGCAGTAGTGTGTCTGGTTCTTTGACCTGAGATGCATCGGCAGTTCACCTTGAGGGTGTTATAGTTTGACTACACCATTACTCGGTCTCCTAGCCATATGGAACCCTGAGGTGTATGTTGGCTATAGCATGTTCATTGTAGGAACTGGATTGCATCAAGATGGAATCTATCTACCTCGGTGGTAGAGGAGTAGCCCTATGATGATCATGAGAATCAAGTCCAGAAATCCATGGCCATGGCAGAGTGAAATAATAGAAAGAGTTTCTATTTAGATTTTCACATTGGACTCGAATCGAATGATTACATCATATGACAGAGACTAGGGTTTGACGAGTTCACCTTAACCCTAATCTGATCGGGGCTCAAGATAGAAGAACTTAATCACACAGGTAGCTGCACCAAGAGGTTCGCATTCAGCTCTGATGGGTTGCCACCATATACTGCTAGGTGTCACTGGTGGATTTTGGGAGCAATTAGAATGATTTAGATGATCGATCATTCTAGCTGTTCGAATCAGAAGAGTTCTGATCCATCGAAAGGAGTTTCGATGATGTCGATGATAGAGATCATGACATATCCCATTACCATACAGAACTGAACCTAACTGGGTCACACAAATAAGGGTTTGAATCTGGTGATCATCAATTGAACTGATCTAGTTCAATTGATCTGAATGAGATTCAATTAGGTTCAAGGAAATCGTGCTAGCACTCGATTGAACCTAACGTTCTTCTTTTTACTATCATAAATAAGTTGTCCTGATCTGAGCCAAAGGAGTTTGTGCTCAAATCAGAGGCCTTCATATGGTCTGACTGGAGGTTGTCCAAGTCAGAAAAGGTTGTCTTATTTGTAAGACATTACCTGCCATTTTTGGTCACCTGCCATTTCTTGTTCTTTGACTTTGGTCAAAAGTCTACCTTTGACTGGTCAAACGTTGACCATTGACACTTTGACTTTTGACCACATGTCATGCACCTATTGGAGAGCTGGTGGGGGCCTGTCCCCCTGCCAGAACCTAGCAAGGAGAAGGGCGCACGCCACCCTAGGCGTGTGCCCAAGTTGGAGGCGCCTAGGAGTCCTTGTTGGACAAGGACTCCATCTCCTTTTTGGATTCCAATTAGAGTTCTTCTAAGAACCAACTTTGACTGGTCTTAGGCGCCCTCTAAGGAGGAATCCAGGGGACTCTATTCCCACCAATCAGATTTAGATCTGATTTCACAAAGGGTTGTGATTGGTTGGGAAGGAAGAGGAGTTGGATCACAGCTAGTCTATAAATAAGACCCTACGCCCAACTCAGATTCTAATGCAATTCAATTGAGAAACCCCATGCCCCAAGGCTGCCTCTCCCCTCCTTCTCCATGCCATAGTCTCTTCTCCCCTTGCTCTCCACGTCCAAAAGGAGTTTTGGACCTTGGTTGGTGCGATTCAGATCAAAGAAAGGCGATCAAAAAGCAAGAAGGCTGCGCTGCTGCAAAGGACGACTGCTCATCTTCAAAAGAGTTTTGAAGATCCTCCAGATCAGATCCAGATCTGATTTTTGGAGGTGTGATAGAGAAGAAGAGGATCTCCAGATCCAACCCGAGTGGATACCGGTAGAGGCCAGGCGCTTGCGTGGCTAAGATCCAGAACCTTCCGCTGCAAACAGGATCATCAACAGGGTAATAGGATTACCCAGATCAGGTAAATTAAATTTGATTTAATTTATCTTCTTTTAATTTTATTTTATTAAAATAATAAGAATCAGATCTAAAACATATCAAGATCTGATTGAGATCAAGAGAAAATTTTTTGAAATATATCTCTTGATCTGATCAGATCTGAACGAACCTGGACCGGGAAATCAGGATTTCCCTTCAACTGGTATCAGAGCCATGGTTCTAAATTGTTTAGATCTGATTTTAATTTTATTTTAATTAGAAAATAAAGTGATTTAGATGTCACATGAGATGTGATCAGATCTGAAATTAGAAAAAATTAAAATTAAATAATTTGGATCTAAGATTAGAAGATATGCATGACTAGTTCTAGAATAGAATAGTTCTATAGAATAGTTCTTGCATATGTTTTGATTTAATCTGATTAAATCATATGTTTTAGATTTTTATTTACTATTTTCTGATATTATAAGTGTTATAATAACATCTAAATAAACAGCAAATAAAAATTATTTAATTTTAAATATCATATGAGATATGATTGATGCATGTCTAGACTAGTTGTAGAATAGTTCTACATAATTGTCTAGATTAGAATTTATTTTGATTAGATCAATTTAAATCTAATTTTTTAGATTATTATGAGATAATTTAGATCTGAAAACATGCATGATTTGATACATGAGATGTATGCAAAATATGCCATGATTAGATCTAAATTTGTATATGAGATATATGATATAGATCTGATAACTGTTTTGTAGTATTTACATGTTCCTGATTAAGGCGTTCCTCTTGGCCGTCCGGTCATAAGAACGAAGAAGGGTTTAAAGGCCCTCTCTTTCCATTCGATGGGGTGTTCTTATGATGTGTAGGGGTGCTGCGTGTTCGTCCTTAATCAGAAACCCAAAAACTTACTTTCTGCAAAACCCTAGATCCTGAAACCCTAGGATTTATTGTGCATATTTTGTTTATGAACCCTACTTAATTAAGAATTAAGTTTATGGAATATTAATTAGGTCTAAAATTGAGAATTTTAGATCTAAGACATATTCATAATACTGGGTTCGGGCTTGGGTAGCTCAATTAGGTCTAAGCGGTTGATCAAACCAAATCAAGAGTTGGTTAGATGGGATCAACAATGCTTAAATTGACCAGCCTAATAGGATTAAGTCTGGGTCAAGATCGAGTCACGATCAAGCAAGACCTAATTAGGCTCAGAGGTTAGAGTCTGGATTGTAGGCTAACCCAATTGGTTCTGACTCAACAATTTGGTGTCTAAGGTAAGTTTGGCATAGATGACCGACTGGTTTTTAATTGGAAGCTACTCGACCTGAATGCGTTCTTGTACGAGTTAATGGCATATTCCTTCCACCGGTCTCACTTACCTAGCCATATCTGTTGACACAGTTCTGATCTGAGGTGGTCAATAATCCGAGCTAACCCATGCCACTAGGTTAGTCATAATTGTTATGACTAAGCCAAGTCTAGTTTAATGAGACCTGAATCAATTCTCCCTAAGAAAAGATTAAGTCTGAGGTCTTCCACCATTGTAGATGTGCGGGCCCTTCCCGGGGTTGATTGTTCTCGACTGGATACAGTGGCTCAGTTGCACCGGGAAGATGCAACCATGTCTATTAGGCATTGGATGCTATGGGCTGGAGGATGAGTTGGGCTCAATATTCCGGATACGGTGAGAGACTCAATTAGGAACCCAGTCTATGCAAATGGTGGGTCTGACTTAACTAAGGAGTGGATCAATATTTCGGATACGGTGAGATTCATGAATTAGAGACCAAGTTTGGGTGCACCATGATTAGAGAATCATTGAACAAGAGTTGTTCACTCATTGGCTAACCCATCACCAATAACTGTTAGGTGAGGTGATGAGTCAGTTGGTGAGACCGCACCACCCACTAGAAATCATTAATCGTGGAGATTTTCGCATCTCTACAGAGGGAGTGTAGGGATCCGAGAAAATAGTGGAAGCTAATTTGTTTAAAAATAAAATTCCTAAACAAATTGGTCAAGTCAAAATTACAGTATCTAACTAGAATCTTTGACTCTCTACAGGAAATATGTCTGCGTCCAACCCATTGGCACGTATCCTAGACACACATAGACTGACCTGGACCCAATTATAAAGATTGGCTCAGGAACTACAAAATTGTTTTGGGTTTCAGAGAAGTTAACCCATGTTTTGGACCAGGACCCTCC
>QRFJ01002685.1:112312-139767 GCA_006176705.1 Cocos nucifera
GCGCAAGTGTGGCCGAACTTCCCCTCGAGCTCATCATCAAGGAAGTCCTAACAAAGGGGCATGAAGTTCTTCCGCGGAAGATTTCGCGGGAAAGCGGAATGAAGTTTGGCGCAAGCGAGGCCGAACTCCCCCTCGAGCCCATCATCGAGGAAGCCCCGACAAAAGGGCATGAAGTTCTTCCACGGAAGGTTTCGCGGGAAAGCAGAATGAAGTTCGGCACAAGCGATGCCGAAATCCCCCTCGAGCTTGTCATCGAGGAAGCCCCGACAGAGGGGAATGAACTTCCCCCGCAGAAGGTTTCGCAAGGAGGCGGAACGAAGTTCGACCGCGTCCACGACTTCCCCAGCACACCCAAATTATAAAGATTGGCTCAGGAACTACAAAATTGTTTTGGGTTCAGAGAAGTTAACACCATGTTTTGGACCAGGACCCTCCCACCTTACCAGCTCGTCCATCTGTTGAACAGAGAGCATCTCTGGAAAAATGGATTGACGAAGATAATAAGGCCAGATATTACATGTTGGGCTCGATGTCTGATGAGCTCCAGCGCCAACATGAAGATATCGGGACTGCTCGCCAAATGTTGGCTCACCTGCAGGAGATGTTTGGTGAACAGAGTCGCGCAGCCAAATATCAAGTCACGAAATGACTTTTTAAGGCTAAGATGCGTGATGGGCAGTCAGTCCAAGATCACTGTCTGACAATGATCAAGGACATGGAAGAGCTTGAGAAGCTCGGTGTGAAGTTGGACTTGGACCTGCAGAATGATATTATTCTGCAATCCTTGACTGATGCATATGGGCAATTCATCATGAATTACCACATGCATAAACTTCAGAATTCCTTGGCCGAATTAATGAATATGCTGGTTACCGCTGAGCTTTCTATGAAAGGTTCTAAAGGCTCAGTTCTTGCTATGGAATGGACTTCTTCCAAAAGAAAGTCTTATGGAAAGAAAAAGAAGTCTGTGAAAAAGCAAAAGGTATGGAAGGATCAAAGAAGAAGAAGGCAGAATCCGAAGAAAAAGGCCGATGGCAAAGGAAAGTGTTTCCATTGCAACAGCGACGGCCATTGGAAGCGGAACTGCCCTACTTACCTGGCCACCCTAAAGAACAAGAAGGAAGGTCCTTCTGGAGGTATGCTCGTTATTGAGTCTAACCTTACGGTTTCTTCTGCATCCAGTTGGGTGCTTGACTCTGGTTCTAGTGCTCATCTGTGCACTTCTATGCAGGGTCTTGAGGATAGCAGGAGGCTGAGGGATGGAGACATGATCCTACGCATCGATAATGGAGCAAGAGTTGCTGCAGTAGCCGTGGGAACATACCCTCTTCGATTACCATCTGGTTTAGACTTAGTTTTGAAAGACTGTTATTATGTGCCTGCAGCTAGCAGGAATTTGATTTCTGTTTCATGCTTAGCACAAGAAGGTTATGTGATCACCTTCTTTAAGGACCATTGTAACATTCTTTATGAAAGAAATAAAATTGCAAATGGTTTCCTTATTAATGGTCTTTATCAGCTACATATTGATGTACCTATTTTAACTATCGAGCAAAACGTGAATGCCAAACGACCTAGGGATAGTCCAAACGACAGATATCTATGGCACCTGAGATTAGGTCATATAGCAGAAGATAGGATCAACAAATTGGAGAAAAATGGGCTATTGAGTCCATTGACTTTTGAGTCATATCCAACTTGTGAATCTTGTCTTCAAGGCAAAATGACTAAACTCCCTTTTGTTGGACATGGGGAGAAGGGCCACAGATCTCCTTGCCCTAGTACATACTGATGTGTGCGGCCCATTTGATGTGCCGGCTAGAGGCAATTTTGTCTACTTCATTACCTTTACCGATGATCTGTCTAGGTATGGGTATGTGTATCTTATGAGACACAAGTCTGAAGCTTTTGAAAAGTTCAAAGAATTCAGACATGAAGTAGAAAAACAAACTGGAAAACCCATTAAGGTTCTTCGATCAGATCGAGGAGGTGAATACCTTAGCCGGAAATTCCTAGACTATCTAAAGGAAAATGGCATAGTCTCTCAATGGACTCCACCAGGAACACCTCAACTCAACGGGGTTTCAGAATGGAGAAATCGGACTCTATTGGATATGGTTCGATCCATGATGAGCTTCACAGACCTCCCTGATTTCCTTTGGGGACACTCATTGTTAACTTCAATCTATCTACTGAATAGGGTTCCCTCTAAAACCGTTCCTACCACACCGTATGAGATATGGCACGGTAAGAAACCAAGTCTGAGTCATCTCAGAATTTGGGGTTGTCCGGCTCATGTCAAAAGACAACAAGCGGACAAGTTAGAGTTTAGGTCCTTTAGAGCTCGATTCATAGGATATCCTAAAGAGTCATTAGGATACTATTTCTACATTCCAGAAGACCACAATGTGATTGTGAGTCGACATGCCATCTTTCTTGAAAAATAGTTTATTCAAGATAGCGGCATTGGAAAATAGATCAAGCTTGATGAGAAAGTCTCACAAGTGGAACGAGCTAAGGACCAAGTGGAACCAAATCAGGTTTGAGCCAATAAGAACACTACCTCCTCCACCTCGTAGATCGGAAAGAGTTTCCCATCCCCCTGAAAGATACTTAGGTATTATTTCAGAGGAAGTAGAGGAAATGTTCCTCGTAGGTAATGGTGCTCATGGTGATGATCCCAAAACCTACAACGAGGCGATATCAGATATCGACTCCGAGAAATGGCTAGAGGCAATGCAGTCAGAAATTGACTCGATGCACTCAAACCAAGTCTGGACCTTGGTAGATCCACCAGAAGGTATAGTACCTATTGGGTGTAAATGGATCTTCAAGAGAAAGATTGGTGCAGATGGGAATGTGGAGACATTCAAGGCTAGACTAGTGGCAAAAGGTTATAGTCAACGCGAAGGCATTGACTATCAGGATACCTTTTCCCCAGTGGCTATGCTAAAATCCATCCGCACATTGCTTGCCGTTGCAGCCTATTTCGATTATGAAATATGGCAAATGGACGTGAAAACGGCATTCCTAAATGGATATCTTGAGGAAGATATCTATATGGAACAGCCGCTAGGTTTCACATCCAGTGATACTGATCACAAGGTTTGCAAGCTGCAAAGGTCCATATATGGACTTAAGCAAGCATCTCGGAGCTGGAACACTCATTTCAATGATGTGATCAAAAAGTTTGGTTTCATCAAAAATGAAGAGGAACCATGTGTTTTCAAAAAGGTCAGTGGGAGCGCTGTTGTCTTCCTCGTATTGTACGTGGATGACATCCTCCTTATTGGGAATGATATTCCCATGTTGACGATCAGTCAAAATATGTGGTTGTCCAAGGAATTCTCCATGAAAGACCTAGGTGAAGCATCCTTTATTCTAGGAATTAAGGTCTATAGGGATAGACCGAATAGGATGCTAGGACTTTCACAGAAGATGTACATAGAGGAAGTACTAAAGAGGTTTAGTATGGAAAACTCTAAGAGGGGATTAATACCCTTCAGACATGGTATTCATCTTTCCAAGAAGATGTGCCCTAGCACACCTGAGGAAATAGAACGCATGAGCAAGATCCCTTATGCTTCTGCAATAGGGAGCCTCATGTATGCCATGCTATGTACACGACCTGATATAGCCCATGCTGTGAGTGTCACAAGCAGATATCAGTCAAATCCAGGTGAAGAACACTGGACTTCTGTGAAATGTATCCTTAAGTACTTGAGAAGAACTAAGGATATGATGTTGGTCTTTGGTAATGGAGAACTCCAAGTCCAGGGATACACAGACTCAGATTTCATGTCTGATATAGATGATCGAAAGTCGACATCTGGCAAGTCTGTTTGTGTGCAATGGTGGTGCTGTCAGCTGGAAGAGTTCCAAGCAAACTGTGATAGCAGATTCCACCATGGAAGCAGAATATATCGCTGCATCAGAGGCTGCGAAGGAAGCATTCTGGTACAAGAAGTTTGCTGCAGAAATTGGAGTAATGCCATCAGATGCCATTCCTCTATACTGCGACAACAATGGCGCCATAGCCCTTGCTAAGGAGCCGAGGTCTCACCAGAAATCCAAGCATATTGAGCGGCGATACCACCTCATCCGCGATTACCTCGAGAAGGGTTACGTCGAGGTCAAGAGAGTCAACTCCGCAGATAATGTGGCAGACCCACTTACAAAGCCGTTGGGCCAGCAGAAGATCGAAGCCCACCTTGAGAAGATGGGACTTAGACTTGTAGCCAATTGGCTTTAGGACAAGTGGGAGATTGTTAGATATATGTGCCCTAGAAGCCAGAATTGGCTGACACTTGTAATACACTTCTAGGGGCAAAATTATAATTTTGACTAAAATCAATAAATGGGTTATTTTCTATCACATATGTGTATTTAGTGTCTGTGATACATCCTTTGAGTTAATGGTAATGATAATTCATATTTTCAAGAGTTGAAAATTTAAGACATGAATAATCATTATTAACTCATAAATTGCTCCCGACCATAGGATCATCACGAGGATGGTGATTGATCCGGAAGGTTGGTGTACAATCGCTTCTCTTTAGTAGATGAGTCTTGAGTCTACGGTGTGGAGACACCGGAGCGAGAGTACAGGTACTCGTTAGAGAACGAGGGCACTGAGCGTGACCACCTCGAGTAGTCATTAGGGAGTCTACCTTCTCGTCAATGACTGACTCGATGCTGCAGTAGTGTGTCTGGTTCTTTGACCTGAGGTGCATCGGCAGTTCACCTTGAGGGTGTTATAGTTTGACTACACCATTACTCGGTCTCCTAGCCATATGGAACCCTGAGGTGTATGTTGGCTATAGCATGTTCATTGTAGGAACTGGATTGGCATCAAGATGGAATCTATCTACCTCGGTGGTAGAGGAGCAGCCCTATGATAATCATGAGAATCAAGTCCAGAAGCCCATGGCCATGGCAGAGTGAAATAATAGAAAGAGTTTCTATTTAGATTTTCACATTGGACTCGAATCGAATGATTACATCATATGACAGAGACTAGGGTTTGACGAGTTTACCTTAACCCTAATCTGATCGGGGCTCAAGATAGAAGAACTTAATCACACAGGTAGCTGCACCAAGAGGTTCGCATTCAGCTCTGATGGGTTGCCACCATATACTGCTAGGTGTCACTGGTGGATTTTGGGAGCAATTAGAATGATTTAGATGATCGATCATTCTAGCTGTTCGAATCAGAAGAGTTCTGATCCATCGAAAGGAGTTTCGATGATGTCGATGATAGAGATCATGACATATCCCATTACCATACAGAACTGAACCTAACTGGGTCACACAAACAAGGGTTTGAATCTGGTGATCATCAATTGAACTGATCTAGTTCAATTGATCTGAATGAGATTCAATTAGGTTCAAGGAAATCGTGCTAGCACTCGATTGAACCTAACGTTCTTCTTTTACTATCATAAATAAGTTGTCCTGACTGAGCCAAAGGAGTTTGTGCTCAATCAGAGGCCTTCATATGGTCTGACTGGAGGTTGTCCAAGTCAGAAAAGGTTGTCTTATTTTGTAAGACATTACCTGCCATTTTTGGTCACCTGCCATTTCTTGTTCTTTGACTTTGGTCAAAAGTCTACCTTTGACTGGTCAAACGTTGACCATTGACACTTTGACTTTTGACCACATGTCATGCACCTATTGGAGAGCTGGTGGGGGCCTGTCCCCCTGCCAGAACCTGGCAAGGAGAAGGGCGCACGCCACCCTAGGCGTGTGCCCAAGTTGGAGGCGCCTAGGAGTCCTTGTTGGACAAGGACTCCATCCTCCTTTTTGGATTCCAATTAGAGTTCTTCTAAGAATCCAACTTTGACTGGTCTTAGGCACCCTCTAAGGAGGAATCCAGGGGACTCTATTCCCACCAATCAGATTTAGATCTGATTTCACAAAGGGTTGTGATTGGTTGGGAAGAAGAGGAGTTGGATCACAGCTAGTCTATAAATAAGACCCTGCGCCCAACTCCTAGATGCTAATGAATTCAATTGAGAAACCCCATGCCCCAAGGCTGCCTCTCCCCTCCTTCTCCATGCCATAGTCTCTTCTCCCCTTGCTCTCCACGTCCAAAAGGAGTTTTGGACTTTTTGGTTGGTGCGATTCAGATCAAGAGAAAGGCGATCAAAAGCAAGAAGGCTGCGCTGCTGCAAAGGACGACTGCTGATCTTCAAAAGAGTTTTGAAGATCCTCCAGATCAGATCCAGATCTAATTTTTGGAGGTGTGATAGAGAAGAAGAGGATCTCCAGATCCAACCCGAGTGGATACCGGTAGAGGCCAGGCGCTTGCGTGGCTAAGATCCAGAACCTTCCGCTGCAATCAGGATCATCTACAGGGTAATAGGATTACCCAAATTAGGTAAATTAAATTTGATTTAATTTATCTTATTTTATTTTATTTATTAAAATAATAATAATCAGATCTGAAACTTATCAAGATCTGATTGAGATCAAGAGAAAATTTTTGAAATATATCTCTTGATCTGATCAGATCTGGACGAACCTGGACCGAAAAATCAGGATTTCCCTTCAAGTGTCAGGAGACATCTCAGAAAGATTGAAAGTAAGTCTCAGGGAGAGCTAGGGAGTCTCAGGAGCCTCGAGATAAGATAAGTTAGTCTGAGTCCAGGACAAGATTTGAGCTACAATTTTTTTTGGTGCAACTGAAGTGATGGCTAGTGCAGGAGCAAAAGAGAAGAAGGCTAGGATGGATTTTTCTAGGATTCAGTCGTTGGATTCAGAAGAGTTGGATGATTTCTTAGGTTTTGGAGGTGCCCACGGATTGCGAAGGTATCCACGATGGCTTCGAAGAGGACTGCAGAGTGCGGAGGGTTTGAAAGGATAGCGATGGTGATCGAGGTATAATGGTAGGCTTAGTAGTGCATCATTGAGTGGTTGGCCTTGGGTGACTCAGTGATAGAGTTGGCTTCTGTGGCATCAGATGGACTTTGAGTATAGGTAGAGCTCCGAGTGGTGCCTTCATAAGTGGAGAAAAAATTTAGCATGCGTTTAGAGCGAAGGGGTGCAGGAGGATTGATATCCTAGCACTAGTGCAGGTGATGCATAGTTCTAGATGGAAGGACATGTGTAGGTGGATAGGTATAATTCTGAGGAGATCGTGTCAAGTGGTATAACATATGCTAGAACGGGATGTTGTTGGTTCTCCAAGAAAGTCTAGGAAAAGTGATGCAGCTGCTAAGCAGACGGGATCCTATAATTTTAGAGTGGTGCGAAGAAGCAAGCCAAGGTCTTCAGTGGTTGAGGCAGTCATTTCAAAGGTCTTCAAGGGTGCATAATAGCTGAAGAGGATTCATGGAGGTGATATTTGCATGTGGGGCTGTCAGGGTGCACAGCAATAATGGGATCGTACAGGAGGGCATTACCAAGGGGTTTGCCAAGGCTTAGGATACAAGATGGAGATTATGAGGATTGGTGGGGCTCCTAAACCTTGAGAGGCCATAGAAGGGGTTTGGATACTGACTTCGAGAGACTAGGACATGTGTGGTCCTAGGGCTAAGACAGGAGTTATGCTAGGGTGGAGGTGGTGTATAGCCCTCCATGGGCTTGAGGTCCAAGTGTTGAGGACCTTGAGGGGCTTGGTTGGTGCTTTAGAGATCTGAGACACAAGATAGAGCAAAGAACCAAAGCTGAGGCATGAAGATCGTAGAGAAGTGGTTTCTCTACAAGATAGCTGGCTTGATCTGAAACTAGGTTGGCTAAGTCTCAGTAGATAGGCCAAATAGAAAGGTGCACGTTCAAGACTGCAGGCACAGTACGCAATTGGATAGGCTCAATCTGAAACTTAGCCAACCTAGTCTTAGGTTAGCTAGCTCAGTGCTGAGACCAAGCCAGCTCAATGCATGGATAGATTTACATCGAGGATTTGTTTGGGGCTAGGATAGGGACTTATCCTAGGGTTCTAAAGGCCTAGTTTAAGAGATCTTAAGGGGGCTAACTCATGTATGGGTCGAGTTTAGATCCAGCAGATGAGAGCATGAGAGACTTGGGTGTACATGGGCTCGGTGAGTCCTTTCATGTATTGGGTTAGCCAGGAAAGTTTTAGGTCGGGCCTAATGGCTATGTATAAATACATAGGTTATATTAGGATTTTCAATGGGAGTAGTGAATATAGATCTTTTCTCCCTCAATCTCTCTTCTCTCTTCACTCTAGTGTTGTTGCCCTAGGTTTCTAAAGAAGCTCTAGAGAGAGGGGGCGCCTCCCTCAAGCCTTACGGGGGAGGCGCCCCAGCATAGACCTAGATGGTGGATCTATGGTATGCAGCCCTTAGAGAACGTCGAATGTCTCTCCATATCCATATTTAAGATCTGAGATTTTCACAACATGGTGCTAGAGCTAGGTGATGCTAGGATGATGTTCCAATATCTGGTATCAGAGCAGTACTAGGGATCACAATAATTGGTATCAGAGCAGTACCTATTGTTACAACACTTAGTCGACTAAGTCTGGAAGTTAATCGACTAAGTATCAGAAGATAACAAAAGATAGAAAGCACAAAAAAATTGAAGTTTCGGATTTAGGAGACTTAGTCGACTCAATCTTAGAAGATAGTAGAACACATAAAACACAGAAAGGTTGAAATTCTGGATCTAGGGAACTAAATTAAGTCAGAAACATAGTTGACTAAGTCATTATAATGGCTAGTTTTTTCCAAAACTATACTTTTTCAGCTCCAACTTTTTTTCAATGGCTAGATTTTTATTTCTAATGGCTAGAACATTAAATCAAACTTCTTCAGATATTTTGAAAGGTGGGAAAGCCTTGGAATATATAAGGAATATTTAAGAACTTCAAGAAGAACTTTTGGAACATACATTTAGGAGCCTTCAAACCTACTTTCAATTCATTCATTGTGAGAGCCATTTAGTAAAGTGAAGGAATTTCTCTTTTTGAAAAATATTCTATCCTTCCAATCATCCTCAAAGTGAGAGAAGTTAAGATACAAATATTAAAGAGCTTCACCAACTTCTCTCAAGCATTCAAGAAGAAGAGCAAAGCAAATAAGCCTTCCATTCACAAACTCTTCATCTGGGCTTTATTGAGTTTTTCTTTCTAAGCTTCTTTAATTATTCTGATGTTATTTTCTTTTGTTTACAAGTTTCCTGGGGTGAAAAACTTGGGTTGGTCTAAGACTAGAGTTGAACATTGTAAAGATTTGATTGGTGAGCCTAGAACAAAACCAATCAAGATTGATTGTTAGTTTGGGAAAATAAATATTGTGAAGGTTGTAGTTGGTGAGCCTAAGTCAAACCAAATGGATTGAATTGTGAGCCCAAGAAAAATAATTGAACTATAATCAATTGAGTGATTATAATTGAATTCTCAAGTGGTTTACTTAAGAAGTGGACATAGGTGCCAAGTTTGGTGTCAAACCACTATAAAAGCTTGGTATTTATTTTTATCATTGTGTTATTTATATTGCTCTTATTCTATACTTATGTTTTACATTATTTCACCAAGCATATAATATTAAAATTTAGCATAATTAAAATTTAAAATTTTTAAATATCTAATTCACCTTCCTCCTCTTGGGTAGCTATCATTGGGCAATAAGTGGTATCAGAGCAGTTATTCTAATATTAGTTATTGATCTAACAATCATAGAGTCAAAGATTTAATGGCAAATCCAATTGGGACTTCAATGGTTGAAGAAAAATCAATCATTAGACCTCACTTTTCAATGGAATCAATTATACCTATTGAAAAGCTAGAATGAGAATATTTATTCAAGCACAGGACTATTACATATGGAATATCGTAGTAAAAGGCCCTTACACATCCAAAATCATAATTGATGGCATATACATTCCAAAGCCCAAAAAAGATTAGGATTAACATAACAAAAGAGAAGTACAACTCAATGCCAAAGTAATGAATGTGTTATATTGTGCTTTGGATGCAAATAAGTTTAATAGGATATTAACAAGTTTATTCATCAAAAAAATTTGGTATAGACTTGAGGTTACCCACAAGGGTACTAATCAACTCAAAGAATGTAAGATAAACATATTGGTACACAAGTACGATTTATTCAAAATGAAACCATGTGAAATTGATAAGAGCACGATGTTGTCGCTAAGATATCATGTTTATCAGTTTAATTCTAACTTCTTAAAATAATTAAAAATAAGTAGAAAGTAGTGAGTCGGATCGAATCCACAGAGAAGGCAGTATTTTGATATTAAAATCTTTGATTTTTATAAAATTAAAAAAATATTTTTTAAAAATAAAGTTAAAGTCAAAAAATAAAATTATAAATAAATAGAAAAATTTAAAAGATGTAGAAATTTAAACTTGGTATTAAGATCTACTAGTTAGATCTTAGCATCTACTTGCAATGAAATTAAAGAGCAATTAAAATTAAATTATAATTAAAAATAAAAAAATAAATTCAAATAGTTAAAAAAATAAATTTATATTAATTTAAAATTTAATTTAAAATTTAAAAATATAAAATTAAAAAAAAATAGCTGATCTTGATCTTGTATCGATGTCGGTATTGAGATGGTGTAGAAGCCAGCTCTTCTTTGCAGCATCCATTATCTTGACGTAGTCTCTAATCCAAGCATGGCTCTAACCATTACCAAACTCCTTTTCATGACCGAAGACAACTTGGTTTGATGACCTGGGGTCTTTTAAATAGGTGTTGGAGGGCTAGAGATCTTTGTTGTAGGCAATATGGAACTAAAGAGAGTTCTAATTGACAAAAATAGAAGAAATAGAAGTGAAAATCAGATTAAAATAGCTTCTGGGCGAACTTTATTGAGTTTTCTGAATTTTGGCGGTTAGATATGAATCCATCAGCTCAAAAATTACCAAAAACCATAGTATATCAACCTAAATCAAGTAGGAAAAAGTTTTGACTATTGGATTACTTTAATTTGTTAAATTTGGACCATCTGATTGTGCTCTGGGAGACTGAATTGCTTTTGGGATCATCCTCAGCCATTTGATCAGAGTTTGGAGCTTCTAAGGCCATCCAATCATGCAAAGAAGGAAGCTGGGAACCAAATCAAAGCTGGAAACGACCCCTACCATTGGATCTTCACCAGCAGCAACCATAGCCATCAGATCGCGCATTACTGTGCTCATGGACCACGCTGGATTGGGCATATTACAGACCATAGTGAATCAGCATACATTATTCATGGAAAATGAACAAATTGCCCTCACTTAAGGGTTCACGGTGAGCCACGATAAAACTGACTCAGCCTGACATCAGTGGCTCACCGGATGGGTTGGCTTAGGCGGGTTACACTAGCGCCTAGGCTAGGTCGGCTAGCTTATGGTGCACTGATTGGATGCCTTGGCTAGATGCATTTAGATGCACCGACTGATATGGTATGGTGGCTTGACTGGTGGAGCCGATTGAGCAAATTTTTTTTATTTTAATTTTTTTTTCAAAAATTCATATCTAGTCCATTTTAGCTTCGATTTACTTCAAATTTATTTTATTACAACTCAAAAAATAATTTTTTTATTGATAATAATACTTTATTTTTTATTTTATTATTTTTAATTAATTTTTAATTAAAAAAATATAAATTTTTTAAATATATATATAAATTAATTATTAATAATTAAAAATAAATATAAAATAAATAATAAAATAGTGCTTTTATTAGTAAATTTATGGTACTTATCATCCCTCCTAACTTAAGCTTTGCTCATCCTCGAGTATAGAATAAATTTAATTTTAGATACCTTTTAACTTTAGAGTTTCAAATTTCACTCAAGCAATTTTCAAAATGGCCATTGATATTCAATAGAGCATAAGTGAAGTATTTTATTAGGATATTAGTACTTACCAATAGAAAAATTAAGTGAAGAACATTTAACTTTTCTAAACTTTTTCTAAATTATCTCTACCTTTATCTCTGAATTGTCTAGACTTTCATATGGGCAAGTGTATTGCTACTTCAGACCTTCATTTATTCAAATTTTTTATTCACATTGCCTACTTTTTTATGTGAATATCATTGCTTACATAGGCAATGGGATCTAGTTACTTAGTGAAAAACAAATTATTTTTTTTTTAATATTGTACAACTATTAAGTGTCTTAACTTCTTTAGCTTTCTATTTGATCCACGTAGAGAGTCTTGAGCCAATGACTCCTAAACTAGTTGGCTTTAGGGCACTAGGTATGGAATACCTCTTGGGCATAATAGCTTAAATCAAATAGGCTATGAGTTAAGACTAGCTTTACAATGAGCTTCTTCATCCTTCCCACCTTTTGATGCGAAACTTAATGCTTGCTTAGGCAAAGAGGCCTGGTTACTTAGTGAGAAATACTTAGAAACTATTTTATTTTAATAATTTTTTTTAATTATTATGAAGAAACGTATAGTTATCTTACACAAGCTCATAAAAAGTAGACTTTTCTTTTGATGCTAATAGAATAAATTAGAAGTGCTCAAAGAAAAATTATTTATGTTCTAGACTTAACTCTTTATTGGATTTTCTTAATACTTGGTCCCTAATAACTCATAAATTCTCTAATCTGTGCATCAATTTTCTTTTAAAGTGCTTAGTTCAACTCGATTCTTAAGCATAATTGGATGTCTAAATGCTAAATAATAACTTCTTTGAGGACTTAAAAATTTTAAAAAAATTATTATTCTCCTCTCCAACTTAATCAACATTGTCCCTAATTGAGAAGGAAAAAAAGGGTGTAATAAAGAACAGAAAAGAATACACCTAACTTAATATATCTTTTTATAGTCTAGCATATGCTTTTGAAAATTTGGACTCTCCCTCCAACTTTATTCAAAATTATTCTAAAAAAAATTAAAAAGATAAATTAGATGCATGAAAACTAAATATTGGATTACCTCCCAACAAGCGCTAAGTTTATCATTTTCAACCAGACACAAGGTAGCTTACTATCATGTATCAAATACTAGATTGATAAATTCTAATGGTTCTAGATTGCCAATCTTCAGAAGATAGTTTGTTATCCCTTTATTGATATATTTAATATTAATTATGGGAATATAATTTGTAACCCCATTCTCAATCCTTTGTTTGTTAAGAATTTCTCCTATTTGTTTGTCTAAAATTCTCAAGAATTGAGTTTTTGTATTAAGAGTTAAGTTTGATGCTTTCGGTATAGGAAGGGTGACCAAAGGTGGCTTTAGTTATGGAGGAAAATTAATATGATTTTGTTTAAACAACTCTATTGGCTTCTCATTACATGCCTCTTAATTTTTGTAAGAAGAACCAACTTCTAGGGCTAAAGGAAATAGGATTTTAGGTTTATAGAACTCGGGTAAATCATCTATTCTCTTTTTTTTTTTTATCTGATTCATTTAAACTGGAACCAACATAAGTACTAGTTTCGGACTCAGGTTCTTCTATATGGCTAATCTCAGTACTAATCTCTTCCTCTAAATTTTCATTTTGGCTAGCATTAGTACTGAAGAAAAAACTACTTTTTCTGCCATAAGATCGGTCTAATCTGACTAGATCTATAGAAAATATTTCAAAAATTTTTCTATAGAGTCTAATCAGATTAGAGAGTTTTCCAATCTAATTTTAATGATCTAATATTAAAACTAAAATTAAGAATTAAATTAGATATAAACTTTGTACCTAATTGGGTAATTTGATTATCCTGTCGATGATCTATGGAAGCTCGGGTTTCTGGATTATGCCGTGCACATGACTAGCCTCTACCAGAGTCCATTCAAACTTGATCTAGAGATGCTCTTCTTCTGGATCTGATCACCAAAAATCTAATTTGAATCTGATCTATAGAGCCTTCAGAATAAGAAAAAATGGCTGGATGTTCGTCTCACTAATAGGTCATCTTCATTTTGATCTATGCACCAAAGTTGTTTGAGCTTCCTCCTGAATTTGTGCCCAACCTTTGGCATGAAGATAGAGAGGAAATCAAAACGAGGGAGGCATGCAGAAAGGGAGAGGATGGCAGCATTTGGGGGCTTGGGGCGTGGAGCATCAACTATATGAAACCCTACGGCGTAAGGTCTCTTAAATAGAGCCCTACGCCATCTCAGTATTCCAATCAATCAAGCAACCAATTGCTTGATTTAATTCTGATTTTTAGCAGATTTCCCATGCCAATATGCATCAAAATTGCCACCCCAAACTTCTCATATTTGCCATATAAGATGGATAAGGAAAGAGGGAGGAAGTTGAGTTTGCAAGGAACTCTTTTTTCTCTCTATCAAACCTCTTTGACTAGTCAAATCTAAAATTTGACCAAGTCAAAGCCTATCCACTTTGGGCGCATGCCTAGGAGGACATGCACCCTCTCCATGCTATACCAAATAAGTGGGGGAATGTGCCCCTAGAAAATCTTCAGGAAATGTGCCCCTAGTCCCTTCTTTCATACAATAGTGTCAACCTTTGACCCTGATGAGGGACAGAAAAAGGTAGGGGATCAGAAATGGCAGGTGTTGTCATAAAAATCATTTGAATCATTTGATGAATTAAGACAACCCAACCTCCAGTCAGGATATGAAGGCCTCTGATTGAGTCAAAACTCATCTATGACAAACTAGAAAGTCTATTTATGATAGAAGGAAGAATATTAGGTTCAATCGATGTGCTAGCATGATTTTCCTTGAACCTAATTGGAATCTCAGTTCCAAATCAATTGAACTAGATCAGTTCAAATTGATCATCAACCAGACTTCAAACCCTTGTATTGTGTGATCCCAGTTAGGTTCAATTCTATATGGTAATGAGGATATGTCATGATCTCTATCATCGACATCATCGAAACTACCTTTCGATGGATCAGAACTCTTCTGATTCGATACAATTAGAATGATCGATCATCTAAGATCATTCTAATTGCTCCCAAAATCCACCAGTGACACCTAGCAGTATATGGTGGCAATCCCATCAAAGCTGAAAAATGCGAACCTCTTGGTGCAGCTATCCTGTGTGAATTGAAGTTCTTCTATCATTGAGTCCCCGATCAGGATTAGGGTTTAAGGTAAACTCGTCAAACCCTAACATTCTGTCATATGAATGTAATCATTCGATTCGAGTCCAATGTGAAAATCCTAAATAGAAACTCTTTTCTATTATATTCACTCTGCCATGGCCATGGGCTTAAGGACTTGATTCTCATGATCATCATAGGGCTGCTCCTCTACCACCGAGGTAGATAGATTCCATCTTGATGCAATCCAGTTCCTACAATGAACATGCTATAGCCAACATACACCTCAGGGTTCCATATGGCTAGGAGATCCGAGTTAATGGTGTAGTCAAACTATAACACCCTCAAGGTGAACTGCCGATGCACCTCAGGTCAAAGAACCAGACACACTACTGCAGCATCGAGTCAGTCATTGACGAGAAGGTAGACTTCCCTTAATGACTACTCGAGGTGGTCACGCTCAGTGCCCTCGTTCTCTAACGAGTACCTATACTCTCGCTCCGGTGTCTCCACACCGTAGACTCAAGACTCATCTACTAAAGAGAAGCGATCGTACACCAACCTTCCAGGATCGAATCACCATCCTCGTGATGATCCTATGGTCGGAAGCAATTTATGAGTTAATTAATGATTAATTCATGTCTTAAATTTTCAACTCTTGAAAATATGAATTATCATTACCATTAACTCAAAGGAATGTATCACAGACACTTTTAAATACACATATGTGATAGAAAATAACCCATTTTATTAATTTATAGTCAAAATTATAAAATTATGCCCCTTAGAAGTGTATTACAAGTGTCAGCCAATTCTGGCTTCTAGGGCACATATATCTAACAATCTCCCACTTGATCCTAAAGCCAATTGGCTACAAGTCTAAGTCCCATCTTCTCAAGGTGGGCTTCGATTTTCTGCTGGCCCAAAGGCTTTGTAAGTGGGTCTGCCACATGTTGTCCATGGAGTTGACTCTCTTGACCTCGACGTAACCCTTCTCGAGGTAATCGCAGGATGAGGTGGAATCACCGCTCGATGTGCTTGAATTTTTGGTGAGACCTAAGGCTCCTTAGCCAAAGCTATGGTGCCATATTATTGTAGTATAGAGGGACATGGCATCTGATGGCATCACTCCAAGCTCTGCTACAAACTTCTTGTACCAGAATGCTTTCTTTGTAGCTTCTGATGCAGCGATGCACTTTATTTCCATGGTGGAATCCGCTATCATTGGTCTTGCTTGAAACTCTTCCAGCTGATAGCACCACCATTGCACACAAATAGACTACCAGATGTCGACTTTCGATCATCTATATCAGACATGAAAGTCTGAGTCTGTGTATCCCTAGACTTGGAGTTCTCCATTACCAAAGACCAACATACATATCCTTAGTTCCTTCTCAAGTACTTAAGGATATACATTTCACAGAAGTCCAGTGTTCTTCACCTGGATTTGACTGATATCTGCTTGTGACACTCACAGCATGGGCTATATCAGGTCGTGTACATAGCATGGCATACATGAGGCTCCCTATTGCAGAAGCATAAGGGATCTTGCTCATGTGTTCTATTTCCTCAGGTGTGCTAGGGCACATCTTCTTGGAAAGATGAATACCATGTCTGAAGGGTATTAATCCCCTCTTAGAGTTTTCCATACTGAACCTCTTTAGTACTTCCTCTATGTACATCTTCTGTGAAAGTCCTAGCATCCTATTCGGTCTATCCCTATAGACCTTAATTCCTAGAATAAAGGATGCTTCACCTAGGTCTTTCATGGAGAATTCCTTGGACAACCATATTTTGACTGTAGTCAACATGGGAAATATCATTCCCAATAAGGAGGATGTCATCCACGTACAATACGAGGAAGATAACAGTGCAACTGATCTTTTTGAACACACAGCTCCCACTGACCTTTTTGAAAACACATGGTTCCTCTTCATTTTTGATGAAACCAAACTGATTTGATCACATCATTGAAAACGAGTGTTCCAGCTCCGAGATGCTTGCTTAAGTCCATATATGGACCTTTGCAGCTTGCAAACCTTGTGATCAGTATCACTGGATGTGAAACCTAGCGGCTGTTCCATATAGATATCTTCCTCAAGATATCCATTTAAGAATGCCATTTTCACGTATCCATTTGCCATATTTCATAATCGAAATAGGCTGCAACGGCAAGCAATGTGCGGATGGATTTTAGCATAGCCACTGGGAAAAGGTATCCTGATAGTCAATGCCTTCGCACTTGACTATAACCTTTTGCCACTAGTCTAGCCTTGAATGTCTCCACATTTCCATCTGCACCAATCTTTCTCTTGAAGATCCATTTACACCCAATAGGTACTATACCTTCTGGTGGATCTACCAAGGTCCAGACTTGGTTTGAGTGCATCGAGTCAATTTCTGACTGCATTGCCTCTAGCCATTTCTCGGAGTCGATATCTGATATCGCCTCGTTGTAGGTTTTGGGATCATCACCATGAGCACCATTACCTATGAGGAACATTTTCTCTACTTCCTCTGAAATAATACCTAAGTATCTTTCAGGGGGACGGAAAACTCTTTTCCGATCTACGAGGTGGAGGAGGTAGTGTTCTTATTGGCTCAAACTGATTAGGTTCCACTTGGTCCTTAGCTCGTTCCACTTGTGAGACTTTCTCATCAAGCTTGATCTGTTTTCCAATGCCGCTATCTTGAATAAACTATTTTTCAAGAAAGATGGCATGTCGACTCACAATCACATTGTGGTCTTCTGGAATGTAGAAATAGTATCCTAATGACTCTTTAGGATATCCTATGAATCGAGCTCTAAAGGACCTAAACTCTAACTTGTCCGCTTGTTGTCTTTTGACATGAGCTGGACAACCCCAAATTCTGAGATGACTCAGACTTGGTTTCTTACCGTGCCATATCTCATACGGTGTGGTAGGAACGGTTTTAGAGGGAACCCTATTCAGTAGATAGAATTGAAGTTAACAATGAGTGTCCCCAAAGGAAAATCAGGGAGGTCTGTGAAGCTCATCATGGATCGAACCATATCCAATAGAGTCCGATTTCTCCATTCTGAAACCCCGTTGAGTTGAGGTGTTCCTGGTGGAGTCCATTGAGAGACTATGCCATTTTCCTTTAAGATAGTCTAGGAATTTTTGGCTAAGGTATTCACCTCCTCGATCTGATCGAAGAACCTTAATGGGTTTTTCTGTTTGTTTTTCTACTTCATGTCTGAATTCTTTGAACTTTTCAAAAGCTTCAGACTTGTGTCTCATAAGATACACATACCCATACCTAGACAGATCATCGGTAAAGGTAATGAAGTAGACAAAATTGCCTCTAGCCGGCACATCAAATGGGCCGCACACATCAGTATGTACTAGGGCAAGGAGATCTGTGGCCCTTTCCCCATGTCCTACAAAAGGGAGTTTAGTCATTTTGCCTTGAAGACAAGATTCACAAGTTGGATATGACTCGAAAGTCAATGGACTCAATAGCCCATTTTTCTCCAATTTGTTGATCCTATCTTCTGCTATATGACCTAATCTCAGGTGCCATAGATATCTATCATTTAGACTATCCCTAGGTCGTTTGGCATTCACGTTTTGCTCGATAGTTAAAATAGGTACATCAATATGTAGCTGATAAAGACCATTAATAAGGAAACCATTTGCAATTTTATTTCTTTCATAAAGAATGTTACAATGGTCCTTAAAGAAGGTGATCACATAACCTTCTTGTGCTAAGCATGAAACAGAAATCAAATTCCTGCTAGCTGCAGGCACAAAATAACAGTCTTTCAAAACTAAGTCTAAACCAGATGGTAATCGAAGAGGGTATGTTCCCACGGCTACTGCAGCAACTCTTGCTCCATTACCGATGCGTAGGATCATGTCTCCATCCCTCAGCCTCCTGCTATCCTCAAGACCCTGCATGGAAGTGCACAGATGAGCACTAGAACCAGAGTCAAGCACCCAACTGGATGCAGAAGAAACCGTAAGGTTAGACTCAATAACGAGCATACCTCCAGAAGGACCTTCCTTCTTGTTCTTCAGGGTGGCCAGGTAAGTAGGGCAGTTCCGCTTCCAATGGCCGTCGCTGTTGCAATGGAAACACTTTCCTTTGACATCGGCCTTCTTCTTCGGCTCTGCCTTCTTCTTCTTTGATCCTTCCACCTTTTGCTTTTTCACAGACTTCTTTTTCTTTCCATAAGACTTTCTTTTGGAAGAAGTCCGTTCCATAGCAAGAACTGAGCCTTTAGAACCTTTCATAGAAAGCTCAGCGGTAACCAGCATATTCATTAATTCGGCCAAGGAATTCTGAAGTTTATGCATGTGGTAATTCATGATGAATTGCCCATATGCATCAGTCAAGGATTGCAGAATAATATCGTTCTGCAGGTCCAAGTCCAACTTCACACCGAGCTTCTCAAGCTCTTCCATGTCCTTGATCATTGTCAGACAGTGATCTTGGACTGACTGCCCATCACGCATCTTAGCCTTAAAAAGTCATTTCGTGACTTGATATTTGGCTGCGCGACTCTGTTCACCAAACATCTCCTGCAGGTGAGCCAACATTTGGCGAGCAGTCCCGATATCCTCATGTTGGCGCTGGAGCTCATCAGACATCGAGCCCAACATGTAATATCTGGCCTTATTATCTTCGTCTATCCATTTTTCCAGAGACGCTCTCTGTTCAACAGATGGACGGGCTGGTAAGGTGGGAGGGTCCTGGTCCAAAACATGGGTTAACTTCTCAGAACCCAAAATAATTTTGTAGTTCCTGAGCCAATCTTTATAATTGGGTCCGGTCAGTCTATGTGTGTCCAGGATACGTGCCAATGGGTTGGACGCAGACATTTTCCTGTAGAGAGTCAAAGATTCTAGTTAGATATTGTAATTTTGACTTGACCAATTTATTTAGAAATTTTATTTTTAAACAAATTAGCTCCCACTATTTTCTCGGATCCCTACACTCCCTCTGTAGAGATGCAAAAATCTCCACGATTAATGATTTCTAGTGGGTGGTGCGGTCTCACCAACTGACTCATCACCTCACCTAACAGTTATTGGTGATGGGTTAGCCAATGAGTGAACAACTCTTGTTCAATGATTCTCTAATCATGGTGCACCCAAACTTGGTCTCTAATTCATGAATCTCACCGTATCCGAAATATTGATCCACTCCTTAGTTAAGTCAGACCCACCATTTGCATAGACTGGGTTCCTAATTGAGTCTCTCACCGTATCCAAAATATTGAGCCCAACTCATCCTCCAGCCCATAGCATCCAATGCCTAATAGACATGGTTGCATCTTCCCGGTGCAACTGAGCCACTGTATCCAGCCGAGAACAATCAACCCCGGGAAGGGCCCGCACATCTACAATGGTGGAAGACCTCAGACTTAATCTTTTCTTAGGGAGAATTGATTCAGGTCTCATTAAACTAGACTTGGCTTAGTCATAACAATTATGACTAACCTAGTGGCATGGGTTAGCTCGGATTATTGACCACCTCAGATCAGAACTGTGTCAACAGATATGGCCAGGTAAGTGAGATCCGGTGGAAGGAATATGCCATTAACTCGTACAAGAACGCATTCAGGTCGAGTAGCTTCCAATTAAAAACCAGTCGGTCGTATGTGCCAAACTTACCTTAGACACCAAATTATTGAGTCAGAACCAATTGGGTTAGCCTACAATCCAGACTCTAACCTCTGAGCCTAATTAGGTCTTGCTTGATCGTGACTCGATCTTGACCCAGACTTAATCCTATTAGGCTGGTCAATTTAAGCATTGTTGATCCCATCTAACCAACTCTTGATTCGGTTTGATCAACCGCTTAGACCTAATTGAGCTACCCAAGCCCGAACCCAGTATTATGAATATGTCTTAGATCTAAAATTCTCAATTTTAGACCTAATTAATATTCCATAAACTTAATTCTTAATTAAGTAGGGTTCATAAACAAAATATGCACAATAAATCCTAGGGTTTCAGGATCTAGGGTTTTGCAGAAAGTAAGTTTTGGGTTTCTGATTAAGGACGAACACGCAGCACCCCTACACATCATAAGAACACCCCATCGAATGGAAAGAGAGGGCCTTTAAACCCTTCTTCGTTCTTATGACCGGACGGCCAAGAGGAACGCCTTAATCAGGAACATTCAATACTACAAAACAGTATCAGATCTATATCATATATCTCATATACAAAGTAGATCTAATCATGGCATATTTTGCATACATCTCATGTATCGAATCATGCATATTTTCAGATCTAAATTATCTCATAATAATCTAAAAAATTAGATTTAAATTGATCTTATCAAAATAAACCCTAATCTAGACAACTATGTAGAACTATTCTACAACTAGTCTAGACATGCATCAATCATATCTCATATGATGTTTAAAATTAAATAATTTTATTTACTATTTTTTAGATGTTATTATAACCATTATAATATCAAAAAATAGTAAATAAATGGATCTAAAATATGGGTTAATCAAATTAAATTGAAAACATGCAAGACTATTCTATAGAACTATTCTATTCTAGAACTAGTCATGCATATCTTCTAATCTTAGATCCAAATCATTTAATTTTAATTTTTTCTGATTTCAGATCTGATCACATCTCATGTGACATCTAAAATCAATTATTTTCTAATTAAAATAAATTTAAAATCAGATCTAAACATTTTTAGAACCATGGCTCTGATACCAGTTGAAGGGAAATCCTGATTTCCCGATCCAGGTTCGTTCAGATCTGATCAGATCAAGAGATATATTTCAAAAAAAAATTTTCTTTGATCTATATCAGATCTAGGATATTTTAGATCTAATTATTATTATTTTAATAAATAAAATAAATAAGGATAAATTAAATCAAATTTAATTTACCTGATTTGGGTAATCCTATTACCCTGTTGATGATCCTGTATGCAGCGGAAGGTTCTGGATCTAGCCACGCAAGCGCCTGGCCTCTACCGGTATCCACTCAGGGCTGGATCTGGAGATCCTCTTCTTCTCTATCACATCTCCAAAAATCAGATCTGGATCTGATCTGGAGGATCTTCAAAACTCCTTTTGAAGATCAGCAGTCGTCCTTTGCAGCAGCGCAGCCTTCTTGCTTTTGATCGCCTTTCTCTTGCTTGAATCGCACCAACAAAAATCCAAAACTCCTTTTGGACGTGGAGAGCAAGGGGAGAAGGTGGTTTGGCATGGAGAAGGAGGGGAGAGGCAGCCTTGGGGCGTATGGAAACTCTTTTTCAATCAATCTTTGAGTTGGGCGCAGGGTCTTATTTATAGACTACCTGTGATCCAACTCCTCTTCTTCCCAACCAATCACAACCCTTTGTGAAATCAGATCTAAATCTGATTGGTGGGAATAGAGTCCCCTGGATTCCTCCTTAGAGGGCACCTAAGACCAGTCAAAGTTGGTTCTTAGAAGAACTCTAATTGGAATCCAAAAAGGAGATGGAGTCCTTGTCCAACAAGGACTCCTAGGCGCCTCCAACTTGGGCACACGCCTAGGGTGGCGTGCGCCCTCCTCCTTGCCAGGTTCTGGTAGGGGGACAGGCCCCCACCAGCTCTCCAATAGGTGCATGACATGTGGTCAAAAGTCAAAGTATCAATGGTCAACATTTGACCAGTCAAAGGTAGACTTTTGACCAAAGTCAAAGAACAAGAAATGGCAGGTGACCAAAAATGGCAGGTAATGTCTTACAAAATAAGACAACCTTTTCTGACTTGGACAACCTCCAGTCAGACCATATGAAGGCCTCTGATTGAGCACAAACTCCTTTGGCTCAGACAGGACAACTTATTTATGATAGCAAAAGAAGAACGTTAGGTTCAATCGAGTGCTAGCACGATTTTCTTGAACCTAATTGAATCTCATTCAGATCAATTGAACTAGATCAGTTCAATTGATGATCACCAGATTCAAACCCTTATTTGTGTGACCCAGTTAGGTTCAGTTCTGTATGGTAATGGGATATGTCATGATCTCTATCATCGACATCATCAAAACTCCTTTCGATGGATCAGAACTCTTCTGATTCGAACAGCTAGAATGATCGATCATCTAAATCATTCTAATTGCTCCCAAAATCCACCAGTGACACCTAGCAGTATATGGTGGCAACCCATCAGAGCTGAATGCGAACCTCTTGGTGCAGCTACCTGTGTGATTAAGTTCTTCTATCTTGAGCCCCGATCAGATTAGGGTTAAGGTGAAACTCGTCAAACCCTAGTTTCTGTCATATGATGTAATCATTCGATTCGAAGTCCAATGTGAAAATCTAAATAGAAACTCTTTCTATTATTTCACTCTGCCATGGCCATGGGCTTCTGGACTTGATTCTCATGATTATCATAGGGCTGCTCCTCTACCACCGAGGTAGATAGATTCCATCTTGATGCCATCCAGTTCCTACAATGAACATGCTATAGCCAACATACACCTCAGGGTTCCATATGGCTAGGAGACCGAGTAATGGTGTAGTCAAACTATAACACCCTCAAGGTGAACTACCGATGCACCTCAGGTCAAAGAACCAGACACACTACTGCAGCATCGAGTCAGTCATTGACGAGAAGGTAGACTCCCTAATGACTACTCGAGGTGGTCACGCTCAGTGCCCTCGTTCTCTAACGAGTACCTGTACTCTCACTCCAGGTGTCTCCACACCATAGACTCAAGACTCATCTACTAAAGAGAAGCGATTGTACACCAACCTTTCGGATCAATCATCATCCTTGTGATGATCCTATGGTCAGGAGCAATTTATGAGTTAATAATGATTATTCATGTCTTAAATTTTCAACTCTTAAAAATATGAATTATCATTTCCATTAACTCAAAGGATGTATCACAGACACTAAATACACATATGTGATAGAAAATAATCCATTTATTGATTTTAGTCAAAATTATAATTTTGCCCCTAGAAGTGTATTACAAGTGTCAGCCAATTCTGGCTTCTAGGGCACATATATCTAACACACACATCTATATGTAGCAGGCAATTAGGTCCGTGGCCTTTTCCTCTTGTTCTACAAAAGAAAGCTTGGTCATTTTGCCTTGAAGGCATGATTTATAAATCGAATATGACTCGAAAGTCAATGAACCTATTAGTTCGAATTTCTCCAATTTGTTAATCCTGTCTTTAGCTATACGACCTAGCCTAAGGTGCCATAGATACCTTTCGTTTAGACCATTCCTAGAGTATTTTGGTCCTCCTTGCTTCTTGTTCTTTTGGCTAGCCAGGTATAGAGGGTAGTTTCGCTTTTAATATCCACTAGAGTTATAGTGAAAATATTTTTCCTTCTCCACGATCTTCTTCTTCGGCTCGCCCTTCTTTTTTCCTCTATTTTCTGCTTCTTCGCAGACTTCTTCTTTTAAAAAGACTTTCTCTTGGAAAGAGTCTGCTCCATAGCAAGAATGAGCCCTTTGAATCCTTCAAAGTCTGCTAGCAGTAACCAGCTATTTATTAACTCGACCAAGATGCACTAGAGCTTATTCACATGAAAGTTTATGATGAACTGCCAATACGAATCACTTAAGGACTTTAGGATCATATGAATCTACAAATCCTTGTCCATCAAGACACTGAGCTTCTCAAGCTCTTCTAGATTTTTGATTATCACCAAATAATGATCTTTGACCGACTATCCATCATGCATCTGCACCTTAAAGAGTCTTCTTAAGATTTGATAATGTGCTGCATGACTCTGATTATCAAACAACTCTTGTAAGTGAGCCATCATTTGGCATGCAGTCTTAATATCTTCATGTTGGCACTGCAACTCATCTGACATTGAGTCCAACATGTGGCACCTAGCTTTGTTATTATCATTTGACCACTTCTTATGAGATGCTCTTTGATCCACGATCGAACGTGCTGGTAAAGTTGGGTTGGTCCTGGTCCAATACATTGGTCAGCTTTTTCAAATCCAAAATAATTTTAAAGTTTCTTAGCCAATCCTTGTAATTTGGATCTAGTCAACTCATGGGTATCTAGGATTTGGGCTGGGGTTTTTGACACAGACATTTTTTTTATAGAGAGTCAAAATTTCTAGTTAGACTTATAATTTGACTTGACTAATTCATTTAGGGGTTTCATTTTTAAACAAATTAGGCTCTAACTATTTTTTCGGATCCCTACACTCCCTGGGCAAAGATGCAAAAATCTCCATGATCATTGATTTTTAGTGGGTGGTGCGATCCCACTGACTATTTCACCACCTCACCTAATAGTTATTAATGATGGGTCAGTCAGTGAGTGGACAACTCTTGTCCAATGATTCTCTAATCATGATGCATCCAAATCTGATCTCTAATTCATGAAGCTCACCATGCCCAAAATATTACTCCAATCCTTAGTTAAGTTAAACCCACCATTTGTATGAATTGGATTTCTGATTGGATCCCTCACCATATCTAGAATATTGAGTTCAACCCATCCTCTAATCTGTAGTATCCAATACCTAAGAGACACGGTTGCATCATTTCGGTGCAACTGAACCACTATATCCAATCAAGAATAATCAATCTTGGGAAGGGCCCATACATCTATAATAGTGAAAGACCTAGGACTTAATATTTTCTTACGAAGATTTGATTTGGTCTCTTAGCCTCAACTAGTCATAATATTTATGACTTACCTAGTGGCATGGGCTAGCTTGAATCGTTAGCCACCTCAAACCAGAACTGAGTCAACCCATTCGGCCAGATAAGTGAGATCAGTAGGAGGAATATGTCATTAACTCATCGTGAATGCATTCAAGTCGAGTAGCTTCCAATTAAAGATCACTGGTCATATCTACCATACTTACCTTAAACATCGACTTGTCTAATCAGAATTGATCAGGTTAGCCTACAATCCAGGCTCGAACCGTGGAGCCAAATTAGGTCTTATCTCGATCAACCACATGTGACTGTGAGTCAACCTTGACCCAAACTTAATCCTATTAGGCTGGTCAAATCTAAGCACTCTTGATCCCACCTAACCAACTCTTGATTTAGTTTGATCAACTGCTAAATCTAATTGAGCTACCCATACCCGAACCCATATTTTATGAAGGTATCTTAGATCTAAAAATTTATAATTTTTAGACAAAATTAATTTCATAAACTTAATTTTTAATTAAGTTCAAGGGTTTAATAACAAAACATGTATAAAAAATTCTAGGATTTTAAGATCTAGGGTTTTGCACAAAAGTAAATTTTTAATTTTTGATTAAGGGCAAACACACAGTAACCCTACATGTCATAAGAGAATCCCATCAAATGAAAAGAGAGGGTCTTTAAACCCTTCTTACTCTTATGACCGGACAGTCAAGGGGAATGCCTTAATCAAAAATATTAACTATACTACAAAACTATTAGATCTAAAGTATATAACTGTTGCATGATTTAAGATCTAATCTATACATATTTTGCAAACATCTCATGTATTAAATTTAATA
Source organism: Cocos nucifera (assembly GCA_006176705.1). NCBI lineage: Eukaryota > Viridiplantae > Streptophyta > Magnoliopsida > Arecales > Arecaceae > Cocos > Cocos nucifera. Next base: position 138,730 of record QRFJ01002685.1, read on the forward strand.
TTTAAATTTATATTTCAGATTTGATTACATCTAACATAATATTTGAAAATAAAATTTTAAATGATCTCGTCATAAAAATTTTTAAACTAGACTACTCATGACATAGATCTATGGAACTAGTCTAGAGATGCATTACGTATGTCATACATATGAAACTTTAAATGCATCTTATGCTTTCAGATCTAATTATATCACATATAATATCTAAAATTTAACTAATTAAATCATATAATTTATAAAAAATTAAATGAATATTTCATAAAATTTTTGATCTAGACTATGACATTAAACTACAGATCTAGTCTAGATGTGTGCTGCCTATATCATATATATCAAAATTTTAAATTAGAACTTATGTTTCAGATCTGATTATATCTAATATAACATCTAAAACTTAAATGATCAAATTATAAAAATTAAATTAGATCCAGTCTAAAACATATTTGAATGACTATCATGATATAGAACTACAAATCTAGACTAGAATATGCATTATATATATCAAATATATAATTTTAAAATATATAATTTTTTATTTTAGATTTCATTACATCTCATGTAACATCTGAAAATAAAAAAATTAGATCATAAAAAAATAATTTTAGATCAATCTAAAAGTAGATCTGGAAGCAGCAACCTTGGTTTTGTGAAGGGAAAACCCTATTTCTCTTGCACAAGATTGTTCAGATCTGATTGGATCTAAAGAAATATTTTAAAAAAATTTTTCTATGATCTAAATTAGATTTGAGATATCTCAGATCTGATCCTAAATATCTAATATTATATAATAAAAATAAAATAAAATTTAATTTAATTTCATACCTTATTTTTGGATAATCAGATTACCTTGTGATGATCCTGAATGATCCTAAGGTTTTGGAAGGAGCCATGCATGCGCCTAGCCTCTACCAATGTCCACTCGAGCAGGATCTAGAGAACTTCTCCTTTTGAATAACCTCTTCAAAAATTGGATCTGGATCTGATCTTGAAGTTCTTCAAAACTTCTTTTGAAGAAGCAGTGGTCGTCTCTTTCAACAA
>QRFJ01002686.1:0-72500 GCA_006176705.1 Cocos nucifera
CTCTTCATTTTTTTGATGAAAATCCAAACTTTTGATCACAATTCATTGGAAAAGAGTGTTCCCAGCCCCGAGAATGCCTGCTTAAAGTCCATATATGGACCTTTGACACTTGCAAACGCTTGTGATCAGAATCACGGACTGGAACCATAGCGGCTGTTCCATATATAATCTTCCCAAGAATATCCCATTAGTGAAATGCCGTTTTTCACTTAATGCCATATTTCATAATCGAAAATAGGCTGTTAAACAGCAAAGAATGTGTGATGGTATTTAGCATAAGCTACCGGGAAAAGGTACCTGATAGCAATCCTTCGCGTTGACTAATAACAACCTATTTGGGCCACCAGCTCTAGCTGAATGTCTCCACAGTCCCATCTATCAAATCTTCTTGAAGATCCATTTACACCCAACTAGGTACTAACCCTTTCTGGTGGATCTACCAAAGGTCCAGACTGGTTTTTGAGTGCATCGAGTCCAAATTTCTGACGTCATTGCATCAAGCCATTTTCTCGAGTCATATCTGATATCCGCCTCATTGTAGTTTTGGGATCTCACCGAGAGCACACATACCTATGAGGAACATTTCCTCTATACCTCTAAATAAACCAAGGTAATCTTTCAGGGGTAACGGAAACTCTTTCGATCTACGAGTGGAGAGGTAGTGTTCTTATTGTCTCAAACCTGATGTTCCATTCTTGTCTCCTTAAGCCGTTCTGCTTGTGATGACTTTCTCAATCCAAGCTTAATGCTTTTGCTTCAAAACCACTATCTTGAATAAACTGTTTTCAAGAAAATATGGCATGTCGACTCACAATCATATTATGGTCTTCTGGAAAGTAGAATATAGTCACTAATGACTCTTTAGGATATCCTATGAATCGAGCTCTAAAGGACCTAAAATTCTAACTTGTCCGCTTGTTGTCTTTGACATAAGCCGGACAACCCCAAATTCTGAGATGACTCAGACTGTGTTTCTTACCGTGATCATATCTCACATATGGGGTGGTAGGAACGATTTTAGAGGGAACCCTATTCAGTAAATAGATTGAGTTAATAATGAATATCCCAAAGAAAAATCTGGAAGAGTCTGTGAAGCTCATCATGGATCGACCAATACCAATAGAGTCCGATTTCTCCGTTTCTGAAACCCCGTAGTTAGAGTGTTTCCTGTGGAGTCCATCGAGTAGGACTATGCCATGTTTTCTTAAGATAGTCTAGTGGAATTCCCTAAGGTATTCACCTTCCTCGATCTGATCGAAGAACCTTAATGGATTTTTCCAGTTTGTTTTTCTACTTCATGTCTAGAAATTCTTGAACTTTTCAAGGCTCAGACTTTATGTCTCATAAATTACACATACCCATACTAGACAGATCATCGGTAAAGGTAATGAAGTAGAACAAATTGCCTCTAGCCGGCACATGAATGGGCCGCAGACACATCAGATAGGTACTAGGGCAAGAGAATCTATGGCCCTCTCCCATCACATCGTCCAACAAAAGGGAGTTTATCATTTTGCCTTGAAGACAAGATCACAAGTTGGATATGACTCAAAAGTCAATGGACTCAATACCCATTTTTCTCCAATTTGTTAATCCTATCTTCTGCTATATGACCTAATCTCAGGTGCCATAGAATCTGTCGTTTGGACTATCCCTAGGTCGTTTTGATTCACTTTGCTCGATAGTTAAACAGGTACATCAATATCAACTGATAAAGACCATTAACAAGGAAACCATTTGCAAATTTATTTCTTTCATAAAGAATGTTACAGTGGTCTTAAAGAAGGTGATCAAACAATAACCTTTCTTGTGCTAAGCAATGAACAGAAATACAAATTCCTGCTAGCTGCAGGCACATAAATAACAGTCTTTTAAAAACTAAGTCTAACTAGATGGTATCGTTAAGGGTATGTTCCCACGATACTGCAGCAACTCTTGCCCCATTACCGATGCGTAGGATCATCGCCATCCCTCAGCCCTCTCTATCCTCAAGACCCCACATAGAAGTGCACAATGAGCACTAGAACCAGAGTCAAGACCGCAACTGGAGCAGAAGAAATCGTAAGGGTTAGACTCAATAACGAGCATACCTTCAGAAGGACCTTCCTTCTTGTCTTTAGGTGTCAGGTAAGTAGGGCAGTTCCGCTTCCAATGGCCGTCGCTGTTGCAATGGAAAACCTACTTTCTTGCCACGACCTTCTTCTTCGATTTTCTGCCTTCCTTCTCTTTGATCCTTCTAACCTTTTGCTTTTCACAGACTTCCCTTTCTTTTCATAAACTTTCTTTCGGAAGAAGTCGTTCCATAGGAAGAACTAGCTTCTTTTAGAACCTCTCATAGAAAGCTCAGGGTAACCAGCAATTCCATCAACTCGGCCAAAAAAATTTGAATTTATGCATGTGGTAATTCATGATGAATTGCCCATATGCATCAGTCAAGGATTGCAGAATAATACGCTTGCAAATCCATGTCCCACTTCAACACCGAGCTTCTCAAGCTTCTTCCATGTCCTTGATCATTTGTCAGACAGTGATCTTGGAATCGACCCCTAGCACGCAAGCATCTTAGCCTTAAAAGTCGTTTCGTGATTTTGATTATGGCTGCGCGACTCTGTTCACACAAACATCTCTCCTGCAGGTGAGCCCAATATTTGGATAGCAGTCCGATATCTCATGTTGGCACTGAGCTCATCAACATCTAGCCCAACATGTAGTATCTGGCCTATTGTCTTTGTCAATACCATTTTTCCAGAGACGCCCTCTGTTCAGTGATGGACGAGCTGGTAAGGTGGGAGGGTCCCCTGGTCCAAAACATGTGTTAACTTCTCTGAACCAAAATAAATTTTGTAGTTCCTGAGCCAATCTTTATAATTGGGTCCAAGTTAGTCTATGTGTGTCTAGGATCCGTGCCAGTGGGTTGGACCAGACATTTTCTGTAGAGAGTCAAAGATTCTAGTTAGATATTGTAATTTTGAACTTGACCTTTATTTAGGGATTTTATTTTTAAACAAATTACACCCCATATTTCTCGATCCCTACACACACTCCCTTTGTAGAGATGCACAAAAATCTCCGCGATGATGATGATTCTAGTGGGTGGTGCTGTCTCACCAACTGACTCATCACCTCAACCTAACAGTTATTGGTGATGGGTTAGCCAATGAGTGAACAACTCTTGTTCAATGATCTCTAATCATGTGCACCCAAATTTGGTCTCTAATTCATGAATCTCACCGTATCCGAATATGATTGCCACTCCTTAGTTAAGTCAGGACCCCACCATGCATAGACGGGTTCCTAATTGATCCTCCCTATCACCGTATCCGAAATATTGAGCCCAACTCATCCTCCCAGCCCCATAGCACACAATGCCTAATAGACATGGTTGCGTCTTCCCGGTGCAAACTGAGCCACTGTATCCAGCCGAGAGACAATCAACCCCGGGAAGGCCCCCCACGTTTACAGATGGTGGAGATCCGGACTTAATCTTTCTTAGGGAGAATTGATTCAGGTCTCATTAAACTAGACTTGGCCTTAGTCATAACAATTATGACTAAGCAGTGGCATGGGTCAGCTCGGATTATTGACGCACCTCAGATCAGAAACTGTATCAGAACAGATATGGCCAGGTGAAGTGAGACCGGTGGAAGGAAATATGCCGTTAACTCCCAGAATGCATTCAGGTCGAGTAGCTTCCAATTAAAAACCAGTCGTCGTGCTTGCCAAACTTACCTTAGACACCAAATTGTTGAGTCAGAACCAATTGGGTTAGCCTACAATTCAGACTCTAACCTCTGAGCCTAATTAGGTCTTGCTTGATCGTGACTCGATCTTGACCCAACTTAATCCTATTAGGCTGGTCAATTTAAGCATTGTTGATCCCATCTAACCAACTCTTGATTCGATTTGATACAACCGCTTAGACCTAATGAGCTACCTAAGCCGAACCCAGTATTATGATATGCTTAGATCTAAAAATTCTCAATTTAGAGACCTAATAATATTCCATAAACTTAATTCTTATTAAGTTGGTTCATAAACAAAAAATATGCACAATAAATCCTAGGGTTTCCAGGATCTAGGGTTTTGCAGGAAAGGTAAGTTTGGGGTTTCTGATTAAGGACGAACACGCAGCACCCCTACAAGTCATAAGAACACCCCATCGAATGGGAAGAGAGGGCCTTCAAATCCTTCTTCGTTCTTATGACCGGACGGCCAAGAAACGCTTAATCAGGAACATGTAAATCTACAAAAACAGTTATAGATCTATATCATTATAGCTCATATACAAATTTGATCTAATCAAGACATATTTGGCTACATCTCATGTATCAATTCATGCATATTTCAAGTCTAAATTATCAACATATACATCTAAAAAATTAGATTTAAATTGATCTAATCAAAATAAATTCTAATTCTAAGAATAATACATTAAACATTCTACAATTATAGTCTACAGTCATGCATCTATCATATCTCATATAAAATTAAAAATAAATAATTTTTATTTTGCTGTTTATCAGATATTATTATAACACTTATAATATCAAGAAAATGATAAATAAGAAGATCTAAAATATAATTTTAATCAAAATTAAATCGGAAAGCATGCAAAACTATTCTATGACTATTCTATTAACTTAGAACTAGTCATGCATATCTTCATGTCTTAGATCCAAATCATTTAATTTTAATTTTTTTGATTTCAGATCTGATCACATCTCATGTGACATCTAAAATCATTTATTTTCTAATTAAAATAAAATTAAAATCAGATCTAAACAATCTAGATTGGAACCATGGCTCTCTGATACCAGTTGAAGGGAAATCCTGATTTTCCGGTCCAGGTTCGTCCAGATCTGATAGATCAAGAGATATATTCAAAATTTCTCTTGATCTCAATCAGATCTTGATAATGTTTCAGATCTGATTCTTATTATTTAATAAATAAAATAAAACAAGATAAATTAAATCAAATTCAATTTACCTGATTGGGTAATCCTTTATACCCTGTAGATGATCCTGATGCAGGGAAAGGTTCTGGATCTTAGCCACGCAAGCGCCTGGCCTCTACCGTATCACACTCGGGTTGGATCTAAGAGTCCTCTTCTTCTCTATCACACCTTCAAAAATCAATCTGGAGGACTCTTCAAACTCTTTGAGAAGATCTGCAGCCGTCCCTCTTTGCAGCAGCGCAGCCTCTTGCTTTTGATCGCCTTTCCTTGATCTGAATCGCACCAAAAGTAAGTCCAAAAACACTTTTGGACTGTGAGAGCAAGGAGAAAGAGACTATGGCATGGAGAAGGAGGGGAAAGGTAGCCCTGCGGCGTGGGAAATCTCTATTGAAATTAGGGTTGGGCGCAGGGTCTAATTTATAGACCTCTGGATCCAACTCCTCTCTTCCTCCAACCAATCACAACCCTTTGTGAAATCAGATCTAAATATGATTGGTTTGGAATAAGAGACCCCTGGTATCCTCTAAGGGCGCCTAAGACCAGTCAAACTGAATTCTTAGTAGAAACTCATGATTGGAATCCAAAAGGGAGGTGGAGTCCTTGTCCAACAAGGACGTCCTCAGGCGCCTCCTATCTGGGCTCAACGCCACCCTTGGCGTGCCGCCCTTCTTACTCCTTAGCCGGATCCTTGAGTTCTAGCAGGGACAGGCCCCCACCAGCTCTCCAATAGGTGCATGACATGTGTCAAAAAGTCAAAGGGGAATGGTCAACGTTGAACGCAGTCAAGGTAGACTGTTTGACCAAGTCAAAGAACAAGAAATGGCAGGTGACCAAAAATGGCAGTAAATATCTTACAATAAAGACAACCTATTCTGACTTGGACAACCTCCAGTCAGACCATATGAAGGCCTCTGATTGAGCACAAACTCCTTTGGCTCAGTCAGGACAACTTATTTAGGATAGTTAAAAGAAGAACGTTAGGTTCAATCGAGTGCTTAGCACGATTTCCTTAACCTAATTGAATCTCATCAATCAATTGAACTAGATGAAGTTAATGAATGCACCAGATTCAAACTCTTGTTTGTGGAACCCAGTTAGGTTCAGTTCTGTATGGTAATGGGATATGTCATGATCTCTATCATAGACATTCATCGAAAAACTCCTTTCGATGGATCAGAACTCTTCTGATTCGAACAGCTAGAATGATCGATCATCTAATATTTCAATTGCTCCCAAAATCCACCAGTGACACCTAGCAGTATATGTGGCAAACCCCATCAAGAGCTGAATGCGAACCTCTGGTGCAGCACTGTGTGATTCAGTTCTCTATTCTTGAGCCCCGATCAGATTAGGGTTAAGGTGAATCGTCAAACCCATCTCTGTATATGATATGTTAAATCATTCGATTCGAGTCCAATGTGAAAATCTAAATAGAAACTCTTTCTATTATTTCACTCTGCATGGCCATGGGCTTCAGGACGTTGATTCTCACTGATCATCATAGGGCTACTCCCCACCGAGGTAGGATAGATACCATCTTGATGCAATCCAGTTCCTACAATGAACAGTCACAGCCAACATCACCTCAGGTTCCATATGCTAGGAGACCGAGTAATGGTGTAGTCAAACTATAACACCCTTAAGTGATACTGCCGATGCAATCTTAGGTCAAAGAACCAGACACCTACTGCAGCATCGAGTCAGTCATTGACGAGAAGTAGACTCCTAATGACTACTCGAGTGGTCACGCCCAGTGCCTCGTTCTCTAACGAGTACCTGTACTCTCGCTCCGATGTCTTCACACCGTAGACTCAAGACTCATCTACTAAAGAGAAGCGATCGTACACCAACCTTCCGGATCAATCACCATCCTCGTGATGATCCTATGGTCGGGAGCTGTTTATGAGTTAATAATGATTATTCATGTCTTAAATTTTCAACTCTTGAAAATATGAATTATCATTATCATTAACTCAAAGGATGTATCACAGACACTAAATACACATGTGTGATAGAAAATAACCCATTTCATTAATTATAGTCAAAATTATAATTTTGCCCCTAGAAGTGTATTACAAGTGTCAGCCAATTCTGGCTTCTAGGGCACATATATCTAACACCATGTGGACCGGCTACACCGCACACCGCAATCAATTAGCGCTCTTATCGCTGAGTGAAAAGACCAAAATACCTTGTGAGCCACGATAAATTTCTATGGATCCTTTAAGGATTTAGGTCCGCCACGTGTCGCACTATGATTTGATATTTTCTGCTGAGCTGGCAGTCCACGCCTGGATCATGGACTGACTGATGGCTTCAATGGCTGAGTCGGCTTTGACAGCTTGGCTTGGCTTGGTGGCTTGGCTTACAGAGCCGACTGAGCCATTTTCTTTTTTTTATTTAATTTTTTTTTATATTTAGAAATTCATATCTTCTCCATTTTAGCTCTATTTTGCTTCAAACTTATTTTGTTGTGATCAAAAAAATGAGCTCTTTCTATTAATTATAAAATTTTATTTTTTTAATTTTTATTATTTTTAATTAATTTTTTAATTAATAAAAGTATGAATTTCTTAAAAATTATATATAAATTGATCATTAATTTTAAAAAATTAATATGAATTAATTGAAAATTAATAATTTATTGGTGATTATGTATACTTATCACACCCTCCAACTTAACTTTGCTCATCCTCGAGTAAAGAAAGAATTTAGTTTTAAATATTTTTTAACTTTAGAGTTTTCGAATTTATCTAAGAGTTTCAAATGGTCATTGATATTACAGTAGAGCTTAATGAGATATCATTGGGATAATTAATACTTATCAATAAAAAAATAAAGTAAGAATATTAAATTTTTCAGAATTTTTTCTAAATTATCCCATCTTTATCTCTGATTTGTCTAAACTTTCATATAGACAAGTGTATTGCTACTTCTATCCTTCATTTATTAATTTTTAATTTCATATTATCCATCTTTTGATGCGAATATCATTGCTTACTTAAGCAATGGGACCTGGTTACTCGATGGAAAATTAATATTTTTTTTAATATTGTACCACTATTGAGTGTCTTAATCCCTTAAGCTTTTTATTTGATCCATGTAGTGAGTCTTGGGCCAATGACTCCTGTTGGGGATAAACCCCACTCCTACCGAAGTTCAGTTCGGTGCTCAGCCTGATGCGGTCGATAGCCATGGAAGAGCTTCAGCAGACGGGTCTTGGCCGAACTCCTACAGCCGGTCGAACTACTTAGCGGTTGAGCTCCTTCAGACTTCCAGCGATCGGGCTTTAGCTGAACTCCTCAGTGGTCGAGCTTCGGTCGGACTCCCACAAGAGCCAAACTTCCTCGGCACTCTTCCAACCAGACGCCAGCGGGAGTCGAACTCCCTCCAAGCTTCCCCTTCGATCGAACTTTTTCAGAAGCCAGACTCCTCAGCGACCGAGCTCCTTCCGAACTCTCCAGCGATCGAGCCTTAGCCGCACTCCTCCAGCTAGATGCTTGTGAAAGTCGAACTCCCTCCACACTCCTTCGACCAAACTCCTTTCGAGCTTTTCCTCGACCGAACTCCTTTAGGAGTCGGAACTCCTCTAGAATTGATACGTACCGAAGTCTACCAATCAATGCCTGCTTTCTCAGAGCCACAGCTATTAAATCTGGATGAACGATCACCATCAGTCTGCCACAGGCGACGCTATAGGCGCACTCCTCCATGACTGACTTCGTCAGACCTCGAGCAGCCCACCACTATCAGATGGTATGGCTGTCACTATCGGCCTGACGATACCATCTCCTTCGCACCAAATCCTGTACAGCCTCGAACGACCCACCATCAGGCGATATGGCCATCACCATCAGTCACCATCAATCAAGCTCCACTTATAAAAGGGATCCTCCAGATATGCTAACTCGAATCTCTAATCTCTAAGCTCTAAACTCTCCTCCCCTTCTCTAAGCTCTGCGAAACTCATTCCTGAGCACTCCATTCCTGTTGGCCAGAGCTGACTTGATCATCGGAGGGTCCTACCGGAGCCACCCCCCATCGACTTCGGATGGGACTTTATTTTGCAGGTCCCAACGGCGACCTCGTCCACCTTCGCTCCAACTGATTCCGACGATGATCAGTTTCTGCACCAACAGATTGGCGCTAGAAGGAGGGCCTCCGAACCTTCGAGATTCTCTTATTCTTAAAGGAGTGCTCGGCAATGGTTTCTCTCTTCCCTCTATGGAGATCTCTCTTCTTCCTCCCTAGAGTTCTTTTTCGAAGAAAAAATGCCTCCCAAGAGAGCTTCGACTCGACGATCGATGGCCTCCACGCTAGGTCCATCTGCTCCCATTTCAGCCCCGGCAGCCCAGGTTCCATCCAAAGTTATCGCAGATGTGGAGCAGTTCAACCTGCTGGTTTAGTTCGTGGCCCCACCGAGATGATGCAGGCCATGGACAACCTCTGATGGAGACTTTGCCAGCAAACCCAGCATGAGGATGCGAGGAATCAGCCTTAAGGAAGAGCATTTGGGCATACCAATCACCCTTAGGAAGGAGAAATGGAGAGTAGAAGTTCTTCCGCAGAAGGTTTCATAAGGAGGTGGAATAAAGTTCGACCGCATTTACGACCTTCCAGCATAAGTGGGGCCGAACTCTTCCTCGAGCCCGCTATCAAGGAAGCCCCGCAGAAGGTCTCACAAGGAGGCAGAACGAAGTTCGACCATGTTCACGACCTCCCAGCGTAAGTGAGGCCAAACTCTCCCTCAAGCCCACCATCGAGGAAGCTCCGATGAAGGTTTCACAAGAGGATGGAATGAAGTTCAGCATGAGCGAGGCCGCCGAACTCCCCCTCGAGCTCGCCACCAAGGAAGCTCCGATAAAGGGGCATGAAATTTTTTCACAGAAGATTTTACTGGAGGGTAGAATGAAGTTCGGTCGCACTCACGACCTCCCCAGTACAAGCGAGGTCAACTCCCCCTCGAGCTCGCCATCAAGGAAGCCCCAACAAAGGGGTATGAAGTTCTCCCGATGAAAGCTTCACAGAAGGGCGGAGTGAAGTTCGACGCAAGTGAGGCCGAACTCCCCCTCGAGTATGTCATCAAGGAAACCCCCTATAAAGATTTCACAGGAGGTGGAATAAAGTTCGACCGTGCTTACGACCACCCCAGCGCAAGCAAGGCCTGAACTCCTTGAGCTCACCACCTAGGAAGCCCTGATAGAAGGGCGCAAAGAAGTCCTCCTTTCGAAAGGTTCCACGACTACGCCCCCCTCAACGCTCCTCGAACTCAAATTCTCATGAAAGTTAAGAACCAACTGCCAAGACCAGAAGGACTACGGCCTCCCTTAAACATGCACGATCGAAGCAAGTAATGCTCCTACCATCGCGACCACGGCTACGACACTGAGGAATACATTCAGCTCCAAGATGAAATTAAGGAGCTCGTCAAAAAGGGGCAGCTGGGTAAATTCCTCTGATGCCAGCCTGATGTAGGAGAAGATTGGCCAAGGGCGCTATCATAGCCAAAAACGATAAGAAGGTTGACGATCTCATGGTGTCATCAACGTTACCTCTAGGAGGAGCTTGGTACATCGGCAACTCACCATCTCTCGGCATCAAAGCCAAGAGAAGCGTGCTTCAAATTGAGGAGGCCAGCATGAGATAGAGGAGGTCGTCCGGTCTGAAACTTACTGCCCAAGGAAATCCGGAGGAACAACGCCCCCATGACCCTGAAATGGGGATGTGCTACCGGTAACTTCCCCTTGGTATAATTTTTTTCTTTCAATAATATTATTTCTGGGTGCAAAAACTATGTGATGACAGAAAAGAAGCAATCAATAGTTTCTGTGTTAGGAACAGGAGGAGAACCTCATCCTAGCATGAGCAGGTCAAAGACCTTTAACCTTGGCTACTGGAGATAAAATCTTTTCCGAGGCAACCTCTGCCGTAGGAGATAAGATCTCTCCTAAGGGTCCAGGCCAACCTCGGCTGTAGGAGATAAGATCTCCTCCGAGGCAAACTCGACTATAGGAGATAAATCTGCTCCGATCCAGGCCAACCTTGTAGGAGACCCCGAGCGCTCGCATTAACCTTGGCCAGAGATAAGATCTCTCCTGAACGATCATGACAATCTCGACTCGAGATAAGATCTCTTTCGAGCGATCACGACAACCTCGGCCAGAGATAAAATCTCTCCCGAGCGATCGAACCAACCTCGGCTAGAGATAAGATCTCTTTCGAGTGACCGCGACAACCTCGGTCAGAGATAAGATCTCTTCCAAGCGACCGAGCCAACCTCGGCCAGAGATAAGATCTCTTTCGAGTGATCGCGACAACCTCGACTAGAGATAAGATCTCTCCTGAGCGACCGCGGCAACCTCGACCAGAGATAAGATCTCTTCCGAGCGATCGAGCCAACCTCGGCTAGAGATAAGATCTCTCCCGAGCGACCATGGCAACCTTGGTCAGAGATAAGATCTCTCCCGAGCGATCGAGCCAACCTCGGCTAGAGATAAGATCTCTTCCGAACGACCGCGATAATCTCAGTTAGAGATAAGTTCTCTCCCAAGTGACAACCTTGGAACCAACTTCGATTGGAGATAAGAAATATTTCAAGCTTCGAAGAACCTCGTCCACAGTCCATTAGGAACAGGAGGAGAATCTCATCCTAATGCGAGCAAAGTCGAAGGCCTCGTTCAACTTAGACGAGATGGAGGGAGAAGCATGAATGACGGTCCAAAAATGTGCCCCTATAGCCCGTTAGGAACAGGAGGAGAACCTCGTCCTAACACGAGCAAAGTCAAAGGCCTCGTTCACCTTAGACGAGATGGGGGGAGATGTATGGACGATGGTCCGAATGTGCCCCCACAGTCTGTTAGGAATAGGAGGAAAACCTCATCCTAACGTGAGCAAAGTCGAAGGCCTCATTCACCTTAGACGAGACAGAGGGAGAAGCATGAACGATGGTTCGAAAATGTGCCCCCATAGTTCATTAGGAACAGGAGGAGAATCTCGTCCTAACGCGAGCAAAGTCGAAGACCTCATTCACCTTAGATGAGATGGGGGGAGACGGACGATGGTCTGAATGTGCCCCCACAGCCCGTTAGAAATTGGAGGAGAACCTCGTCCTAATGCGAGCAAAGTCGAAGGCCTCGTTCACCTTAGACGAGATGGTGGAAGAAGCATGGACGACGGTTCGAATGTGCCTCCACAGCCCATTAAGAATAGGAGGAGAACCTCATCCTAATGCAAGCAAAGTCAAAGGCCTTGTTCACCTTATACGAGATGGGGAGAGACGGACGACGATCCGAATGTGCCCCCACAGCCCGTTAGGAACATGAGGAGAACCTCATCCTAATGCGAGTAAAGTCGAAGGCCTCGTTCACCCTAGACGAGATGGGGGAGAGGCATGGACGATGGTCCGAATGTGCCCCCATAGCCCATTAGGAGCAGAAGGAGAATCTCATCCTAACGCGAGCAAAGTCCAAGTTCGAGCTCTGAAGTCTACAGGAGATAGGATCTCTATTAACCTCAGCAGGAGATAAGATCTCTCCCGAGCGCTCGCATCAACCTCGATCGTAGGAAAAAAGATCTCCCTCGAGGGTCCACGGTAACCTCGGCCCGAGCGATCGAGGCAACCTCGACCAGAGATGAGATCTTTTTCGAGCGATCGAGACAACCTCAGCTAGAGATAAGATCTCTTCCAAGCGCTCGAGCCAACCTCGGCCAGAGATAAGATCTGAGATAACCTCAGCTGTAGGAGATGAGATCTCCCTCGAGCGATCACGTCAACCTCGACCAAAGATAAGATCTCTCTAGAGTGACCGCAACAACCTCGGCCAAAGATAAGATCTCTTTCGAGCGAGCGGGTCAACCTCTGCTAAAGATGGGATCTCTTCCGAGTGACCACGACAACCTCGATCAAAGATAAGATCTCTCTCGAGGGATCGAGTCAACCTCGACCGGAGATAAGATCTCTCCCAAGCGATCGAGTCAACCTCGACTAGAGATAAGATCTCTTCTGAGTGCCTGAGCCAATCTCGATCAGAAATAAGATCGGAGATAACCTCGACCAGAGATAAGATCTCTCCCGAGTGATCGAGTCAACCTCAATCAGAGATAAGATCTCTTTCGAGCGACCGAGTCAACCTCGGCTAAAGATAAGATCTTTCCCGAGTGACCGTGACTATCTCTGCCCGTGACAACCTCGGCTAGAGATAAGATCTCTTCCGAGCACCCGAGCCAACCTCGGTCAGAGATAAGATCAAAGATAACCTTGGCTAGAGATGAGATCTCTTTCGAGTGATCGAGACTACCTCGACCAGAGATAAGATCGGAGACAACCTCGCCCAGAGATGAGATCTCTTCGGAGCGACTGCATCAACCTCAGCCAGAGATTAGATCTCTTTCGAGCGTCTGTATTAACCACGGCTATAAGAGAGATCTCCCCTGAGTCAGCCTTGGCTGTTGAAGATAATATTGCCCCCCTCCTGAGGAGCTCAATCCCTGACCTCGACTGCATGAGACGAGATCTATTTCAACCTCGGCTGGAGATAAGATCTCTCCCAGGCTTCAATTTCAACACCAACTTTGGTTGAAGATGAGATCTCCCTCCGAGCTTCGACCTGAACTAGCACGGAGCCCAAAAGAGAACTTTGGCAGTCACCTTTTCTGCACTCTCTTCCTTCGAGTTTCGAACTCGAAAGTGGGGGGGACTATTGTTGGGGATAAACCCCGCTCCTACCGAAGTCCAGTTAAGTGCTCAGCCTGATGCAGCTGGTAGCCATGAAAGAGCTTCAGCGGATGGATCTTGGTCGAACTCCTACAGTCGGTTGAACTCCTTAGCGGTCGAGCTTCTTCGGACTCCCAGCGGTCGAGCTTTAGTCGAACTCCTCAACGGTCGAGCTTCAGTCGGACTCCCGTAAGCATCAAACTCCCTCGACGCTCTTCCAATCAGACGCCAGTGGGAGCCGAACTCCCTCCAAGCTTTTCCTTCGATCGAAATTCTTCAAAAGTCGAACTCCTCAGCGATCGAGTCTTAGCCGCACTCCTCTAGCTAGATGCCTGTGAAAGCCGAACTTTCTCCGCACTCCTCCGATCAAACTCCTTCCAAGCTTTTCCTCGGCTAAACTCCTTTAGGAGTCCCAACTCCTCTAGAATTGGTACGTATCGAAGCCCACCGATCAATGCCTGCTTTTTCAGAATCACGACTATTAAATTTGGATGAACGATCACCATCAGTCTGCCACAGGCGATGCTACAGGTGCACTCCTCCATGACTGACTTTGTCAGACCTCGAGCAGCTCACCACTATCGAATGGTACAGCTATCACTATCGGTCTGACGATACCATCTCCTTCGCACCAAACTCCATGCAGCCTCGAGCGGCCTGCCACTAGGTGGTATGGCCGTCACCACCAATCAAGCTCCACCTATAAAAAGGACCCTTCAGATATGCTAACTCGAATCTCTAATCTCTAAGCTCTAAACTCTCCTCCCCTTCTCTAAGCTCTGTGGAACTCATTTCTGAGCACTCCATTCTTGTTGGCCAAAACTGACTTAATCATCGAAGGGTCCTATTGGAGCCACCCCCCATCGGCTCCGGATGGGACTTTATTTTGTAGGTCCCGATGGTGACCTCATCCACCTCCGCTCCAACTAATTCCGACGACGATCAGTTTCTACACCAACAACTTCCAAATCAGTTGGCTTTAGGACACTAGGTATAGAATACCCCTCAGGCTTACTAGTTCGAATCAAACAGGCTACGAGTTAAGACTAGCTTTACAACGAGCTTCTTTACCCTTCCCACCTTTTGATGTGAAACTCAATGCTTGCTTAGACAAAGAGGCATGGTTACTCAGTAAGAAGTACTTGAAAACTATTTTATTAAAATAAATTTTTTATATGAAGAAATATATAGTTATCCTACATAAGCCTATAAAAAGTAGACTTTTCTTTGATGCTAGTAAAAGTAATTAGAAATGCTCCAAGGAAAAATTTTTTATGTTCTAGACTTAACTCTTTATTGAATTTTTTTAATACTTGATTTCTCAATATCTCACAGATTTTTTGATCTATGTATCAATTTTTTCTTTTTTAAAATGCTTAGTTTGATTCGATTCTTAAGCATAATCAAGTATCTAAATACTAAATACTAATTTTTTTGAGGACTTAAAATTTTAAAATTTTTATTTTTCTCCTTCCAACTTAATTGACATTATCCTTAATGGAGAAGAAAAAATAAAGAATGTAATAAAGAACATAAAAAAATACACCTAACTCAGTATATTTTTGGTCCAGCACATCCTTTAAAAATTTAAGCTCTCCCTCCAGCTTATTCAAATTATCCTGAAAAGAAAATAAACTAAAAAAATAAATTAGATAAAAACTAAATATTGGGTTGCCTCTTCTTTTAATGACTCAGGAGATGATTTAGTCATTTCTATGAATGGTTTAGTGGGAGGCTCAACAGACTCAGCACTCAAGTCTTCTCTAGTGTCAGGTGTATTTACCTTATTATCCACTTATTTTTCTGATCTCAAAGAATGAATAGCATTAACTTGATTAACCTAGTTTTCTTGGAATGGTCTACCATTTTGATTTCTTGGGTTGGACTCAGGTTGGCTAGGTAGCCTACCTCATTCACGTTTACTTATGGTAGATGCCAACTGACCAATTTTTAAGTGGACTATGGCCCGAGAATTTGAATTTAAAATTTGGTCTGTGGTTTGCATGAAATTGCTTAGGATAGCATTAGTGTCAGCATTAGATTTGACTAGGGTTTTCAGACTTTTCTCTGAAGAACTAAGTTTCTTTTCATTAGTATTAAAGCCTGGTGGTGGCAAGATGTTTATCATAGGATTAGGCCTTGGGTTCTGCTGATTGAGACTTGGACTGCCTACATTTGGATTTTGTAACCATGAAAAATTTGAATGATTCCTCCAATCTGGATTGTAAGTGGATGCATAGGGATTGTTCAACAGTCTCTGATATGTGGCATCATTCACTTGTGCACATCTATTATCTAATTGGTTCATTGGGAGGGGACATTCCTCAAGGACATGGTCTGATGCATTGCACCCATTGCACATGGGTGCAGATACTTGGTTCACATGGTTTCTAAAGTTCTAAAGCCTCTAGCCTACGTGTCAATGTTGCAATTTTGGCTTCTGCAGCTAGGGAGGTTTGGTAAATTCTACCTCTTGAAGGTGTGGATTTTTTTAGTTTCCTTGTTGTTTCCTATTATAAACTTTTCTCGGCTAGATTTTCCAAAAATTGTCAGGCTTCATTTGATTCTTTGTACATAAATTATCCCTGGCACATGGACTCTAGCATTGTTCGGGAATTTGAATCTAACCCTTCATAAATTATTTGGTATAGCCTCCAAGTTTCTATTCCATGGTGTGGGCATTGGGTCAAGAGGTTCTTGAATCGATCGAAGTATTTCCAAAATGATTCACTAGCTAATTGATAGAATTGGTTTATTTTATTTCTAATTCTAGATATTTTATGATGAGAATTTTTTTTTTAAAAGAATATTCTCATAAAGCCCTCCCAGGTCATGATAGATTGATTTGGAAGACTATAAAGCCACTTTTTAGCATTATCCTTAAGGGTAAAATTGATTAATCTCAGTTTGATTTTATCCTCTGACAATTGTTGTAGTTTCATGATTACACAAACCTCTTCAAATTTCCTAAAGAATATATATGCATCCTCTATTTTCGTGAATTTTGGAAGCATGTTAATGATTTGAGGTTTAATTTCAAAGTTATTTGCTGTGAGTTGGGACAACCTGATACAAGAGGGTTGGACGGAACCAACTGGATAACATAAATCCTTAAGGGTTTGAGGCTGAGGCTGATTTGCTAAATCCATTGTGGATGTTGAGGTTGTAGGATCTGAAACAGAAACTAAATCTAGTCGACCTGAAATCCTTCTCCTGTTGGAGAATTTACTATATTCTCAATGTCCTAATCTTTTATTTATTTATTTTATTTATTTTTTAAAAAAAAATAAAAGTTCTAAAGAAGAGGTCCTAAGGAGTCCTAGAACTAAGAAGAGAGAGAAGAATTAGATTTAATTTGGTTTGATGTTGGTTAGTAATCAAGTTGATCAATCAATCCTGACAAAGAGTTATCCTAGATCTAGACAGCTCCTAACTACGAAGGTCACCTTCAAGCCCTCTAAATGTAAGATCAGCCAATCAACTGACCAGATAAGTGTAAGATCGATGGGAGTTCCTCCGTTGCTTGCCTTAGACACCAATTATGCTTGGTCAGGTAAGCTAACGGAACCAATTAGAAACCATCTTTCTTCGGACCAAGTCATTCCTAAACCACTTTTCTAGACATCAGTCAAATTGACTAATCCTAACCTAGTTCAACTCTTAGGATTCCTTATCCTATTGAGCTCGACTTCCTAGGGCTGATGTCTAATTGATTTTAAAATTAAAGGCTTAGGTCAATGTAGGATGCTGGTTGGTTGTTTGTGGGCCAAGGAAGGGTGATCAAATCTCCACCTTATCTTATTTAATTAGGTATTACCCTTAATTTGATTTAAAGATGCATATGCATAAAAAAAATTTCAATCAAAGGATTCTATGCAATTTAAACTAGATGCATGCAACTAATTAAATTCTGAAAGGCTTACCTTATCTCCAGCAATTATCAAAAAAGAAAACTAATATGATGCATGCTCTAAATAGTTAGGATTTCTAATCTTATCATGACGCTTTTAATTAGATTTAAATGGATATTTTTTAAATTAATTTAAAAATAAATAAATAAATAAATAAATAAATAAGAGGACTAGGGTTAGGATTGATCTCACCAAAATTAGATATTTTTTCTTTTCTCTTTTTTTCCATAAAATAAATAAAAAAAATTAGTAAGCAATATTTTTAAAAAAATATTTATAATTAATTTATAAAAAAAATCAAAGAAGTCAAAGAAAAAATAGCATCTATTCCATTCCCGATAATGGTGCCAAAAACTTGATAGGAACGTGATGTTATCGTTAAGATACCATATTTATCAGTTTAATCTAATTTTTTAAAATAATTAAAAATATGTAGATGGCAGTTAGTCGGATCGAATCCACATGGAAGGTATTATTTTTAGATTTGAAATCTTTGATTTTACAAAAGAAAAAAAAGAGAAGAGTTTTGGGATTAGAAGTGAAGTCGGAAAATAAAAGAAATAAAAATTGAAAGGTGCGGGAATTTAAACTTGGTACTAAGATCTACTAGTTAGATCTTAGCATCTACTTGCAATAAAATAAAAAGTAATAATTAAAATATAAAAATTAAATTATAATAAAAAAAGTATGAAATTAAAGAGTATAAAAATAAATATTGCATTAAAAAGTTTATAATTTAAATACATAAAATTAAAAAAAAATAAAACAAGCTGATCTCTGATCTTGGATCGGCATTGATGGAAAGATGGTGTAGAAGCCCGGCTCTTCTTCTCGGCATCAATTGCTTTGAAGCAGCCATTAACCCATAGCCTGACTTTTTCCTATACCAAAACTTCACCTTGATCGGAGATGTTGATTTCTGGAGGCCTGAGGTCCTTTTTATAGAGCTAAGAGGGCTGGAGGATTTTCTTCTGGGCAATGTGGGACTAAGGGACTTTTTGATCATCAAAATATGAAAAAATCTAAGTAAAAATTGGATTAAAAGGAGTCCTGGATGAATTGTGCTATTTTGGATGAAATTTGGCCATTGATAGAAATCCAACAGATCAAAAATCATCAAAATCGGATGTATATCAGCTCAGATCAGGTTAGATTAAATTCTGACCGTCCGATCGCATCTTAATGGAAAAAATCTGGCCGCAAATCATGCATCGGGAGTCTTAATCGCCATTGGGAGCATTCTGGACCATTGGATCTTCATCAGTTGATTATTTGGCCATCGGATTGTGCCAGATCGCTGATAAAATTTGAATCAAACCTGAAAATAATCACCACCGTCCGATCTTGACCGCAATCAACCGTAGCCATTTGATCGCATAATTACTATTCCCATGGACTGTGTGGATCGGCCGCACCACACACCGCAATCAATCAGCGCTCTTGTCGCTGAGTGAAAAGATCAAAATACCCTATGAGTCGCAATAAATTTCTATGGACCCTTTAAGGGTCTAGGTCCGCCACATATCGTGCTGTGATTCGCCATTTTCTACTGAGCTAGCGGTCCATGCCTGGATCATGGACCAATTGATGGCTTTAATGGCTGAGTTGGCTTTGACGGCTTGACTTGGCTTGGTGGCTTGGTTTATAGAGCCGACTGAGCCATTTTCTTTTTTTTATTTAATTTTTTTTTCTTTTATTTTTAGAAATTCATATCTTCTCCGTTTTAACTCCGTTTTACTTTAAATTTATTTTATTATGATAAAAAAATAAGCTCTTTCCATTGATTATAAAATTTTATTTTTTAATTTTTATTATTTTTAATTAATTTTTTAATTAATAAAAATATGAATTTCTTAAAAATTATATATAAATTGATCATTAATTTTAAAAAATTAATATGGATTAATTAATAAACTAATATTTTTATTGATGAATTTATGATACTTATCAATATGGTATCAATCGAATCCTTTCATACTCGTTAGTCAGGCAAAATAGATATTATACCTAAAAGATATGAGATATAAGGGTGAATGATATATTGTACAAAAGATTGCATCAAGGGATGTTTATGACATAGATGTTTGATCCAAAATAGAAATAGATGAGGATTTCTTTCAAGAGGAATAGAATACAGCTGACTTGGGACAGTACAGTATCGACATTGGAAGCACATCTCCTCAGACTAGGGATGACGTGCAATCCAATAATATTGATGTTAGCGAATTAAATCTAAATGTGTTAGAGGATCATGATGACAGTAATGACAACTTCATAAATGATGAAAAGAAAGATTATACATTGATGGATTATGATGATGAAAATGTCGATAATCCTTCTGATGAAGATACAAATATTGATTGATAATATATAATTTTTCAAGAAACTCATATGTCTTAAATTTATATATCATTTAGTATTGATATAATTTTTATCAAATATTATATTATCTTTAATATATTATTTGATACAGATATGATACCATGAGGATGACCCCAGAGGCTTGCACGAGGAGGTGCCAGTGCATCGGCTTCTCCTGATGACCAAGCGGTCACACTAGCTAGTCCAAGTTGATTTTACATATTATAGTTTTTTATATTTAATTTATTTTAATTTTTTATCATTTATAAATAATTGATTTTAAGTTATGCCACTAGGAGGATGATCTGATGGAAGGACCGACATAGAGATGTCGGTACCTCTTCATCATCTCAACAGCATACTACTGGTGAGGGAGGCACATCATTTTCTATCACAGATTATTTTTTTTATATTATATTTACTTTAAGTTTTTATCATGTATAAATAATTAATTTTAAGCTTTATATTTTATTGTAGCTACTGATACTGTGATTAGGCGGACACGTGGAGTCGTCAGAAATGAAAAGCTGGAGGAGTGGAGGAGGGCACATCTTGAGGAGAGGATGAGGATTGTCATCCCACCGAGATATATCATGCCAGTAGAGCATCATGTTAGGAATCCATACGTGTGCGAGGTAAGTATTATTATCCGTTCGTACGCTCTCCTAATGCTGACTGATTGGCGTAGAGTTATAAGACTACAGCAACAGCTCCTTCTCGACCATTTGCAGGTAACTAAATATAATTTTTGATAATTATGGCACTTTTATTTTTTTTGATAAATCTCATATATTGTACATTATTTTTATAGCATATTTTTGATATTCAGGAGATTGATACCTCACATTTGCGGGAGGCTTTTCTTTGGTATATGGGATGATTGCTTAGAGGATTCATATATGAGCTCCATAACCACTGGAAGGAGGTCTTTCAGGCACGTGGGGTGGCGGTGGCATGTGAGACACCGTATAGGAGTGTATCATGTTCCGATTGGGATCTCCTTTGCACCAGATACGAGGATCCTGCATATCGGGTATAATTATTATGTATAATAAAAAAATTGATATGTTATTGTAATATATTCACTAATATCTTTATTGTATTTGTTTATTAGGCCTACTGCGACAAGGCCTCATAGAGTAGGTCGAGACTCACGGTGATGCATTACAGTGGATCAAAATCATTTATACTGTATCAGCATGAGCTAGTAAGTACACATACATACATTTTTAATAATTTGTTCGAGTATATCTATGTCAATATACTTATATTCATAAATTTTAGAGAGACATCGAGACAGGATAGCTACCCGAGCGGATTGACATCTACCAGAGGACCCATCGTCGGACGACAGGCAAGTGGCTTTCTGGGATTAAGGAGAGACATGTGAGTATTAAGTGATTAAGTTATGTTTCAATTTCATTATAAAGTTTAGACTTTTGGTTATATTTACTTTTTTCTTTAATTAGGACCATATGATGGAAATATGATCCCAGCCTCCAGTTGAGGGCTCTACCCCATCCATAGATGATGATATCTATGATGAGGTGCTCGGTAGGAGTTACGGGATTGGGATATGGAGTTATGGCCCCTAGCTCCTCTCGAGCAGCACATATTTTTTATGATGCTCATCTGCATGAGGCAAAGAGGAGACATGCTGAAATCGAGAGAAAACATCAGGAGGAGATAGCAGACCTACGACGGGCCAATGCCGAGCTTTTGTCCCAGCTTTAGGTATTTGGAGCGAAGCTCGACGAGTTATGTCGCCGTATGCCTTCCCCATCGACTTTCGATGTTCCTTCTGATGCTTATGATTAGGACTCCATCAATGATGATGATGATGCCTCCCCCACCGATATTGTTTTATATTCTTTTTAATTAATATATTTTTAGTATTTATATTAGATAATTAGTTTGCTAACATAATTTTTTAATTTAACATAGGTTTATGATATATCACCATCGATATGGAGTTTTATTTTATTTTATTATATTTTTTTTAAAGGACATGTAGTATGTACGACATTTTATATATGTACATATTTTTTTATATGGATATTTTAAAGTAAATGAATTTGATTTTAGGATGCATTTATTTGTTATGTGGTCGTTATATCTTATGTTATCTATTATGTGGATGTTATATAGATGTCTACAGGTTTTAAAAAATTCATATAAATAAAATTATCTTTTTTCTTTTAAAAATATTTACCGACATAAAAAAAGCATAGGTAAAGATAAATAGTGATGATACTTAGTGTCGGTAAATAAGAATAATCATCATCAATTACCATGCCAGTATACCACTTTTAACCATGCTTAATAATTATCGACATAAATAAACGTTGCTAAATATTTACCGACGTAAATTAATGTAGCAAAATCTAATATAAACAGTTGCCAAAAAGCATCCCAGCATGCCACCTTTGGCCATGTTTATCTATTACCGACGTAAATTTACGTCGCCAAATATTTTCCAATGTAAAATAAGCATGGATAAAAATATTTTTTTGACGTTTAATTTTTATCATAAAAAACATATTTTCGATGATTAGTTTTCATCGATAAAAATATTTTTTTCGACGTAAGTTTCTATCGGTAAAAATATTTTTACCAATATTTATTTTATGTGGATAAAATATTAGCGATGATAAGTTAATGTCGGTAAATATTTTTTTTATGACTATTTTATGTAGGTAATTAATTACCAATGTTTAATTAAATATCGATGAATAGTTTTTATCGACAAAAATTTTTAAACATCGATAAATGGAATCAATGATGGCACTTTTTTTGATGCATTTTATGTTGGTAGATGTATTTAGCGATGCTTTTGTAAGATTTAGCTATATTTTATTTATGTAGCTAATTATTCTTTTTTTTATAGTGTTAACAAATTAGAAAAATCTAAATTATTGAGTTCGTTGACTTTCGAGTCATATCTAATTTATGAATCATGCTTTCATGGCAGAATGACCAAGCTTTCTTTTGTGAAACATGGGTAAAAGGCCATAAACTTGCTTGTTCTAATACATACTGATGTATGTGGTCCATTTGATGTGTCAGTCAGGGAAAATTATATCTACTTCATCATCTTTATCGATGATTTATCTTGGTATGGGTATGTGTATTTGATGTGACACAAGTTTGAAGCTTTTGAAAAGTTTAAGAAATTTAAATTTGAAGTAGAAAAATAGATAGAAAAATTTATTAAGATTCTTCGATCAGATCGAGAAGATGAATATCTTAGTTAAAAATTTCTAGACTATTTTAAGGATAATGGTATAGTCTCTCAATGGACTCCATCTGGAACGTCTCAACTCAATGAAATTTTAGAATGGAGAAATTGGATCCTATTAGATATAGTTCGATCCATGATGAGCTTCACGGACCTCCCTGAGTTTCTTTAGGGATATTGTCTATTGACCGCTATATATCTACTGAATAGGGTTTCATCTAAAATCATTTCTACTACACCGTGTGAGATATGCCATGATAAGAAATCAAATCTGAGTCATCTCAAAATTTGGGATTATCCGGCCCATGTCAAGAGACAGTAGGCGGATAAATTAAAGTCTAGATCCTTTAGAGCTCGATTTATTGGATATCCTAAAGAATCATTAGGATACTTTTTTTATTTCCTAGAAGATCATAATGTGATTATGAGTCGACATGTCATCTTTCTTAAAAAATAGTTTATTCAAGATGGTGGCATCAAAAGATAGATTAGGCTCAAGAAGAAAGTCTTCCAAGAGCCACGAGCTAAGGAACCTATGGAACCTAATCAGATTGAGCCCATCCAATCACTATGTCGTCCACCTCGTAGATCAGAAAGGATTTCTCATCCCCTTGAAAGGTACTTACGTACTATTTTAGAGGATGTAAAGAAAATATTTCTCATAAAAAATAGGATTTATGGTGATGATCCTAAAATCTATAATGAGACAATATCAGATATCGACTCAGAGAAATGGTTAGAGATAATGAGGTCAGAAATTGACTCAATATGTTCCAACCAGGTCTGGATCTTGGTAGATCTATCTGAAGGTATAGAACCTATTGGATGTAAATAAATCTTCAAGAGAAAAATAGGTGCCGATGAAAATATAGAGATATTCAAAGCAAGGCTCGTAGCGAAAGGGTATAGTCAGCTCGAAGGCATTGACTATTAGGATATTTTTTCGCTAGTAGTCATGCTTAAATCCATCCACACATTGTTTGCTATTGCAGTCTATTTTGATTATGAAATATGGTAGATGGACATGAAAATGATGTTCTTAAATGGATATCTTGAGAAAGATATCTATATGGAACAGCCACAAGGTTTCACATCCAGTGATAATAATCATAAGGTATGCAAGCCGCAAAGATCCATATATAGACTTAAGCAAGTGTCTCGGAGCTAGAATGCTCATTTCAATAATGTGATCAAATCATTTGGATTCATCAAGAAAGAAGAGAAGCCATGTATTTTCAAAAAGATCAGTGGGAGCGCTGTTATCTTCCTCATACTATATGTGGATGACATCCTCCTAATTGAAAATGATATTTCTATGTTGACTATGGTAAAAATATGGTTGTCAAAGAAGTTCTTTATGAAAGATCTAGGAGAAGCATCCTTTATTCTAAGAATTAAGGTCTATAGGGATAGACCAAATAGGATATTAGGTCTCTTACAGAAGATGTACATAGAGGAGGTGCTGAAGAGGTTTAGCATAAAAAATTCTAAAAAGGATTTTAGTGCCCTTCATGTTAGGAATATGTTCTAAAATCAATCGTCAGCCTGTTGACGGTTGGGCTATACATTTATAATTATATATGAATGATAAATTAATAAAAAATATTTTGATATTTTTCATCATAAAATATGTTCTCTTCTAATGAACTCCTGTGTTGTGATGAAGTTTTTAGGACTATTTAGATTTGACAAAGAAGGATTTATCGTTTAGTCCTTAAATTATTTACTATCAAAAGATATGTTATTACTTAGGATGACAACATTTATCGAGTATAGGTCATTGTGTGCCATATAGGTTGGTTGTCCTCATAACCAAGGAATGTTGAGACACTGGTATGGTATGTAAGTGAGATGTATGGGTACATCTGCACTGAATGTGACCAACTCTGGAGCTTTTTTTCTATCAAGATTAGCTCCAAAGGATATGGGTATGAGTGTTCCTTAGACCTGAGACTACCATGGTGACTTGCAAGCAACTCAGTGTACTTAAGTACCGGACTATCTAAATTTTTAATTCAGTGATGGAAGGCCACTGGGTGCAGTCAAGTACTTGACTTATCGATGTGTGAGTCAAGATGTGATTGACACCTCCAAGTGTTGGAGCAAGTGTATCGCTGTATTTTAATTTAGCAAATCCTCGATCGGGATAGTCCATATGATGGATGCTAAATTTTGAAATACACTGTGGATGAATTTTAGGATTGATAGTAAATCCTAAATCATCCTTTAAGCATCAAGGTCAAGGGGATGAATTATACGGTAACCATATTCTATAGGTTCGTTATTATTGCATTGCAACTTTTCGATCTATCCGGATGTCGGGTACCATTGCTAGATGGTCATATCAATTGGTATAGAAAATTGATTTCTGTGCTATCGACTTACGATTCGAACCTATGGGATCATACACATAAGGAGTTCCTACTTGATTTGATGGCTGATCATGAGTCCTAATAACCTAGAACACTATGGTCAAGAGTCCCACTGGACTAGGACTCTGTGACCAAGAGTCACTACTATAAAAATGGCCTATGGCAGTGCATACTATGACAGCGGTTTTTAAAACCATTGCCATAGCTCCTACGGCAATGATTTTTAAAACCACTGCCATAGCTCCTACGATAGCGATTTTTGTTAACTGCTGCTATAGGTTGGACCTATGGTAGCGATTTTTATAACCGCTGCCATAGGTCTGACATATAGCAGCGGTTACCGAAAATCGCTGCCGTAGGTCGGACCTATAGTAGCGGTTTTTAGGAACCTCTGCTATAGGTCCGACTTATGGCAACGGTTCCTAAAATCCACAGCTATAGGTCAATCTATAGTAGCGATTCATTATAACCGCTGCCACAAGTTAGACCTATCGCAGCGATTTTTAGGAACCACTGCTATAAGCTGATTTATAGCAGCGGTTAATTATAATTACTGCCATATATATATATATATATTTTAAAATATTATATAATTTTAAAATTTAATACCCATCTTCATCGTTCATTATCTAAATAATTATTATTAAATTATCCTTGCAAAAGGTTGTCTCGATCCGATGGCCCTAGCTTCGTTGATAAGAAAAATTTGATTTCGACGACCACAAACGACGATGCGATAATCTGATAAATAGACATCTCTGATGGATCCAAAGAGCTGCAACAATGATCTCGGTGATGTTTGTAGTATACTATTAAAGTTTAACTTCAATCGAATATCATTATCTTAGTCAATTGAGTATAGATTAGTTTCGGCCGTTAAATGATAAACAAGTGATCAAAGGATCAAATGGTGTTCGATTATGAGATTTTTTTTATAAATAATATTGGCTATATTTTAATCATTTTTTTATGGTGGTGATTATAAAATTTACTTCGTGAGATAAAAAATAATCTAAAACTATATGTCTCCTAATAACCATTCTGAAACTTCACTAGTTGTTATGCTCGTGCTTTTGTAATATCTGCTTAACATGAACAGTTTATACGAAAATAATTTAAATTTTACTATCATCATCATATAAAATATTTAAAATTATAACAAAGATCATTTAATTAAAAAATTATCTCATAATCGGATGCCATTTAACCCTTTGATCGCTTGATTCTAATTTAACGGTCGAAATCATTTCGTACTAAATTGATCATGATAACGATATTCGATTAAAGTGAAGCTTTGATAGTATGCTATAAACATCATCGAGATTATCGTTGTAGGTTTTCGAACCCATTGGAGGTCTCCATCTATCAAATCATTGTATCATCATTTGTGATCGTCGAAATCAAATTTTTTTTTATCGATGAAGCTAGGGCCATCGGATCGAGGTGACCTTTTGCAATGACACTCTAATGATAATTATTTAGATAATGAATGATGAAGATGGACATTAAATTTTAAAATTATATAATATTTAGAAAAAAAAAAATTTATTTCCAAACTACGACAGTGGTTATCAAAAATAGCTACTATAGATCTACAGCAATGGTTATAGAACCGCTGCCGTAGATCTATGGCAGCGGTTCGATAATCGCTGCTGTATGTTAGGTTAAAAATCCCCAAATTTTTTCAGCTTTTCTTTCGTGCGCACTCGATCTCTCTCTATCTCTCCCCTTCCTCTTCATCGTCGGTGAGGCTCCTTCCCCCTCTGATCGGCGTCACCCCTCCTTCCCCCTCGACCAGCATCGACCCTCTTTCCCCCTCCACCTCCGGCCCCCCATCCTCGGCCGCCCCTCCCCGCCATCCTTCACCTCCCACCCGACCACCCACCCCCCCCTCCCCCGCCGCCCCTCCTTCCCCCATCCCCGACTGCTCCTCCCCACCACCCCCCACCCTCCCCTCCTTCCCCCCATCGCCAGCCACCACTCCCCAGCCCCTTATCTTTGGCCGCCCCTCCCCTGGGCCACCCCCCCACCCTCCCCTTGGCCACCCCTCCCCCGCCATCTTGACACCCCCCAGCCCCCCATCTTCGGCCATCCCTCTCCACCACCCCCCACCCGGCCACCCCATCCTCCCTCGGCCGCCCCTCCTTCCCCCCCATCCACGACCGCCCCTTCTCGCCACTCCCCACCCCCCAGCTCCCCCATCCCTGGCCGCTCCTCCCTGCCACCCCTCACCTGGCCCCCCATCCTCCACACTCCTCCTGTCGTCGATCCTCCCGTCACTGTGCCTCCCGGGCCTCC
This sequence comes from Cocos nucifera, assembly GCA_006176705.1. Lineage (NCBI taxonomy): Eukaryota > Viridiplantae > Streptophyta > Magnoliopsida > Arecales > Arecaceae > Cocos > Cocos nucifera. The sequence goes on from QRFJ01002686.1 coordinate 27,849, forward strand.
TTATCACTATACCCCTCCCCCTGGCCCTCCCATCCCCAGCCGCCCCTACTCTCTCTCTTTTTCTCTCTTCTCTATCTTACTATTTTGCTTTTATTTCGTAGGTTACCTCTAGTGCCGTCGTCCTCCTCTAGCATCATCGCCGGCGATCCTCGAAGCTTTCGATGCGACCCGCTCTCTATAGTCGTAGGTATAATTTTTTTTATTTTATAGCATTATTTATTAATCATATATATTTATAATAATTTATAAAATATTTATAATAAATATTATAAATATTTATTATAAATATTATAATTATCTGCATGTCATAATTTTTGGGCCGTACTATGACGGTAGCCTTTGGCTGTGCCATGTCGGCGGCTATGGACTAGATCTATCAATAGTTTAGTTTGGATCGAAATTTGGATATTTAGATCTGGATCTAATTTTAATTATCGGTACCGGATCCAAACCCAAATACTCGATGGATCTGTACTTGAGAGAGGAAGGAAGGGATCCGGCCTCACCACCATCATTGGGAGGGAGGGGTTCGACCTCGCCGACGAGGGAGATTGAGAGAGGGAGAGAGGGAGAGTGGGAGATCGAGAGAACAAGAGAGGGAGGGAGGGGGTCCGACCTCATCGGCATCATTGGGAGGGATGGGGTCTGGACTTGCCGACGAGGGAGATTGAGAGAGTGAGAGAGGGAGGGATGGGGTCCGGCCTCACCGGTGAGGAAGATCGAGAGAGGAAGAGAGGAAGATCGAGAGATGAAAAAGCTGGGAGGAAGGGGTTTAGCTTCACTGCCATCGCCGGCGAGAGAGATCGAGAGAGGAAGAGAGGGAGTGATTGAGGGGATGGCACACAGTTGAGCTGGTTTGGATATGCAGTCGAGTTGGCTTGGGTCGTGATCAAGCCGGTTGGGGGAGGACCCGAGCCGGATGTCTCAGGCATGGAGTCGGCTGTCTCAGGCACGAAGTCGGCTTGGCTTCTGAGCAAATAGAATTTGATATGTCTCTTTAAGGTTCCAACTTTAAGCCCTAAAGTGCCACCATCATCTACTTTGTTCTTCTTTCAGATTTTTGGATTAACACCAAGATTCATGCAAGAGATCGGATCTATGACTGTTGCTCATCCTTAATTATTTATGAATGTAATTCATGTTGTAGAATTTATTGCATAACATTTTCTGGATGTTTATATCTTGTTGCTTTTATTTATTGCATTGCATAACGATAGACCCATCAATTGATTAGTATACATATTAGAGATTATTTATTGATGCTATACTAATATTATTGTTCAACATGTTATATTGATTAATGTTCATTAACATTGCAGGTCACGATGGCACCGAAATGCCATCTAGGTTTCACCCTTGTCCCTCGACGGGTTACGCGTAGTTCAGCATCTGAGGAGCAGTCGGAGCATACTCCATCCACCTCGACATCGACTGCTCAGGAACCTCCAACGCCGGCATCTACTCCATCGGTGGTGTCTACTCCATCGGTGGTATCTACTCCATTGGCAGCAGAGCCTCTACCATTGCCCATATCTGAAACACATGCTACTATGCAGACATCTGAGTGTATATTTTTATTATATTAGCATAATTTTATTTTTTATATAATATTTGTATACTTATATATTTGCATAACATATTTGCATTGTAGGTGCATCATCCAGTCGAATATTTCACGATCCCACATGTATGGCACACGTGTGGAACCGCCAGCATCAGGTGATGGTCTATTACGATGTGGAGGGGAGGTCGATAGGAGAGATCGTATGGAAGATGCATTCCTTTTTTGGAGTGCTTGTGAGACGGTCGGACATCATTCTCGTAGAGCCTAGAGACTGGTATTTGATGGATGCTACCATCAAAGACCGGGTATGGGAGGAGATATGGATAAGTATATGCATCTTAGTTATATTTATGCATTTTATATGTTTACACTATATATGTTTGATTAGAATAATTTTGTAATTCATTTTTGATAAATTTGTGCAGAGGAGGTACGATTTTTTCAATCATGAGAGAGCTCGAGATGTCCGACTGAGGAAGATCGAAAAGTTATACTGGGGTTATAAGGTCAAGCTCCATAGAGGATGGCTCATGCACCGATGAGACACTCCGAAAGAGCTTGTTCCTTGGATACAGGACTGTCCTCCGAGGTAGTGGGAGAGGATGGTTAGACACTGGAGGAGCCAGGAGTTCGAGGTAAAATTTCTAACTTTAAATTTTTCAATACGCTTGAAGTTTTACTTAAATATTTTTTAAATATTTATTATTTATTTGAATACTTATTAGGCTACCTTCCGTTAGAACCAAGAGAACCATGCAGCCCAAGAGTATACGCACACTCTAGACCACGAGTCTATAGCCAGTCGTATAAATAGAGAGATAATTAATTCTAAATCTTACTAGATAAATTAAATTCATATTTTTTATCATTTTTTTCATAAATTTATTTTTTATTATAGTTGATGAGGATGGAGTGATGCCCAGTCGTAGTAAGATCTTCTGATCTAGCTGCACGGACAAGACGGGCAGGCCGATGAACGTCGTGATTGGGCATATTTTTGTAAGTATTAAATATATTAGTATATATGATTAATATTATAGCATTTCTTATAAAATTTTATTTCAATTTATAATTACATGATCAGTTAAATGCGCTCGCGAGTGAGAGCCCGGATACCTCTGGGCCCCATAACCATCTATCTCAGGTCTTGAGGCCTGAGCACTCTGGGAGGATCCGATGTAGGCTCGAACACATGCCGACGAGCTACTGATCTGAGGTGAGTGTCTCCTCACATACTTTTGATGTCGTCAGTCGGAAGGAGCTTGAGGAGGCATTGGCATGGACAGATCATGCTGCGATACGGCAGATCGGACTGAGGAGCATGCATCTCATCTGGAGGGCATCGTGAGAGGCATGATGTGGATGCTCAGTGCATATTTTAGAGTCACAAAATTCGAGGATATGTTGGCCCACATTTCAGCTCCAGCTCCGGCTCCGACTCCAACACCAGCTCCGACTCCGACTTTCAATGACGACGATGATGATGTAGATTTAGGAGACTTTTGATGTATTTTATTTTTTTAAAAAAATATTATAATAAATTTTATTCAATAATAAAATTTTAATATTTTAAAATAATTTTTATGTTTATTATATTTTTCAATGTTATATATCTATATTTATCAGATAAAATATATAAAAAAATAAAAATTTTATTTTTTTAATTATTCAAGATTTACTACAGTGGTTTTATAACCACTGTCATAGATTTTTGATGCAAATGGTGCCAACCGCTATATTATACCTATGGCAGCGGTTAAGAAACTACTGCTATAAATTATCTATGGCAGTAGTTATGTAACCGCTGTCATAGATAATCTATGGCAGCAATTACATAACCACTACTATAGGTCGATCTATTACAACGGTTTATAAATCGCTGTAATAAGCTATCTATGATAGTGATTCAAACAATCGCTGCAACAACCGCTGTTCTAGAGCTACGACGACGGCCGCAGTAGCAGTAGTTAGAAAATGCCATAGCCCTTTTTTGTAGTAGTGAGTCCCATTGGATTGAAACTCTAAGTCCTACTCATCTAGGACTCTCTGATCAAGAGTTCCACTGGTCTGAGACTCTATGATTGTGAGTTTGATTCATTTGGGACACTGGGTTCAAGAGTCCCACTGGTTTGGGACTCTTCAGGGGTTTCATATTGATGGACTTTGTTGTCCAAACATCCATCCGATTGGGACTCTATGTTTATTGAAAGATTAATTAGTAATTTGATTATTAATTAACTCAATTTGATTGAGCAATGGGGATTTGATCAAGTTTGATCAAATTGGATTCGATTGTGTTTGATCCGATCAGGTCATGAGTTGACCTAATCGCTGTTGGAGATTTGACCTTGATTTAATTAGGGGCTGGACCAAATTAATTTTTAATTTGATTAAAAATTTAATAAGTTAGGTTAAGCCTAATTTAGTTAGATTTGATCTTGTCTTATTGGGTCTGGAATAATTGGTTTAGTTAAAACCAATTTTGAAAAGTCAAAGGAGGTTTGAACTTTCAACTCCTTGTGCCTATAATATTTGACCAACCTTTGACCCATGTTTCTTTTTATTTTACATGAATTTTTTCTCACAACCAGATACCTTCTGTACCCTTTATCTCTTCTTCCTTTGACCTGGTCCAATAGTTGGACTGGTCAAAATAATTTGAATTTTGAATTCAATGTAGAAGTTGAAACTTCTCAACTCCCTCTCGTTCTTATCCTTTTCCCATGCCCACTTTGTTTTTACTTCATGCAATTTTTTGTGCATTCTCAGAGTGGACATGCAGAGGGAGAGTCCTTCTACACATCAAATACTCTGGTATGGGCGTTTGATAGGGATAAGAAGGTTTTTGAATTTGATGTTGGTTGGGAGGTTGAAACAAGTTCAACCTCAAACCCTTATCTCTTTCCATGCACCTTTCCTATGGTATTCACATAAATAAATTATGAGAATTTTTATGCATATAGTAGAAGGGGTTAGCATTCTGTGGTAAAAATTTTAATATGCTTGGGCATCAGTTTTGGATGAGAAAAATCTTGGAGTGATAGTGAGCAGGGTCCTATAGTACCTTATTTTTCCCTCATACCTCTCTTCTCTTCTGATTTTCACCTCTAAGAATACTTAATTTTTATATATGATCTAAATAGAGTTTGTATATCTAAAAGTTATCTTTCCACCAAAATTTGTTTCATAGAAAAACTCCACACACAAAAAGTGTGATAAGATTTTTAGTATGTTAGATTTTTTGGGCAGAGTGAAACCCTAGATTTGGGAATCTGGGTTCGGATGGCGAGATTAAGTGCTGTGAGCATCGGATTGCAACCAAATTTGAAACACCTCTTCATCATCCTCTAGTATTTATGTTTTAATTTTAGATTATTTAAAAAATTAAAAAATATATGATCGATCAGATCGATCGTGATCAGCCATTGAAGGCTCCGGTGAGGAGCTAGCACTCTAGTGGGACTGATCGGGATCAAGAACTCCGTGTGGATCAACCATAGAGGCCAGACACGTGTGCGACTATAGTGTGACATCAGAATATTATCCAGCAGATTCAGATTATAGTGATCAGCTACCTATAAAAAGGTATTGTATTTTGAACAGATTGATGTAGTAAAGAGTTTGTTGCATAGTTTTATTTTCAGATCTATATGAATGTATGCATATTGTGTTTAGATCATTAGTATAGAGCTTAATATTTTGATATAATTAAAAATTAATTAATTAAATTAATTAATTTTTTACTATATTTTAACTATTTTTAAAAAAAAATTTAGAAAGTAGCACTGCAAACCCTACACTGCTTCCTTTAAATGGTATCAGAGCAAGATTCGCTAAACATGATATGCTTGCATATTTTATGTTGGGGATAAACCCCACTTCCGTCGAAGTTCAGTCTGATGCTTAGCCTAATACAATCAATAATCATAGAAGAGCTTCGATCATGAATTACTCCCCAAGCGGATGAATCCCAATCGAACTCCTTTGACAGTCGAACTCCCCCAGCGGACGAATCCCAGCCGAACTCCTTCCAGATATCTCCTTCAGTCGGATTCCTTCAGGAGTCGAACTTCTTTCGAACTCCTCCAGCAGTCAGATTTCTTCAAGAGCCGAACTTCTTTCGGATTCCTCCAGTAGTCAGATTCCTCCAGGAGCTGAACTTCTTTCGAACATCTCCTTCAGTCGGATTCCTCCAGGAGCCGAACTCCTTCTGAATTCCTCCAGCAATCAAATTTCTCCAGGAGCCGAACTCCTTTTGGACATCTCCTTCAGTTAGATTCCTTCAGGAGCCAAATTTCTTTTAGATTCCTCCAGCAGTCAGATTTCTTCAAGAGCTCAACTCCTTCCAGATATCTCCTTCACTCGGATTCCTTCAGGAGCTGAACTCCTCCAGCAGTTGGATTCCTTAAGGAGCTAACTCCTTCCAAATATCTCCTTCAGTCGAATTCCTCCAGGAGCCAAACTTCTTTCGGACATCTTCTTCAGTCAGATTCCTTCAGAAGTCGAACTCCTTTCAGATTCCTCCAGCAGTCGCATTTCTCCAGGAGCCAAACTCCTTCCGAACATCTTCTAAGTCGAATTTCTTAAGAAGCCAAACTCCTACCGAACTTCTCCTTCAATCGAATTTCTATAGGAGCCGAATATTTTTTGAACTTCTTCTTCAGTCGGATTTCAAATGCCTGCTTTCTTTGGATAGTTACGATTGTCATTTATCAGTCTGCTATAGGCAACCCCACTATCAGACGATTACGACTGTCATTTATCAATCTGCTACAGACAACTCTACTATCAGATGGTTACGACTGTCATTATCAGTCTATTACGAGTAATACCTCTCTCCATAATAAATTTTATGTGGCCCAGAGCGGTCCACTACTGGACGATTATGATAAGCTCCGTCTATAAAAAGAGACCCTCTAGATATATTTTCTCTAAGCTCTCTTCTCCTTTCCTAAAACTCTATTAAATTCACACCCAAGCACTCCATTTCTGTTGGCTAGAAGAGCTAACTAGATCGTCAGAGGATCCTACCGGAGCCACCAGCACTGACTCTGGATGTGACTTTATTTTGCAGGTCACCGACGGCGACCTACTCTTTTCTAACTCCAGCTCGATCCATCGTCAACCAGATTCTGCACCAATAGGATTGGTGCTAGAGGAAGTTCCCTCTATTCCTGAGGTTTTCTTGATCTTAAAGGAGTGCTCAGCAGCGATCTCTCTTCTTCCTCTCTAGAGTTCTTCCCAAAAAAAATGCCTCCCAAGAAAGCTTCGACCCGACGATCAACGATCTCTGCAGCCAGATCCCGTCCAAATACATCCATTCCCGCTCCAACTCCAGTAACTCAAGCTCCACCTGTCGCCATGGTGGATGCAAAGCAGTTCAACCTGCTGGTCCAGCAAGTTCACGATCTCATGGAGGTGATGCAGGCCATACATCGATAGGCTCCACCATAAATTCGACTGGAGCAGGCTTTTTTAGAGCCCCATGATCCGATCGGAGGATGGTCGATTTGGGCTAACCGATCGGTGACCTCCAAAAAGAAAAAATAGAGGGTGGAGAGCCATTGCTCGGACCATGATTCGATCCCAGGGGAAGCTTTGCCCCCATCCGATCAGAAAATTTTGGAGATCAATGATCGTGAAGATCTCCTAAATCAAAGGCTCTAGAAAATAAGCCGATGGATCGAAGAGCTTCATCATACTTCCTTCACACACAGTAATAATATTTGCACTGACTCTCATTTTTCTCAGAGGATTATGCAAGAACCCATTCTGCCGAACTTTAAGTTTCTCTAATTTGAAAGCTACGATGAAACCTCTGATCCGATCGATCATCTTATGGTCTTTCGGACCATGATGCTGCTCTATGGCACACCAGACGCCAGCTTATACCGAGTTTTTTCATCCACCTTAAAGGGAGCAGTAAGAAATTGGTATTCGACATTGAAGTTGGGTACGATCTTTTCTTTTTATCAGATGAGCCATCAGTTTATAACTTATTTTATCGGCAGCCGACGTCCGCGTCGAGGTTCGAATTTTTTGATGCATATCAAGTAGGAAGAAAAATCTATTCAGGCTTATGTCATTCAATTTAATGCTGCTACATTGGAGTTCTTTGTTGTTCTTTCTAGAGAAGAAATACTTCTAAAACTTTGCTGATATGCTAGCTCAGGCTGAAGGATACGCTCGAGTGTTAGAAACCTTCAAATTGAAGGATGAGAAAGTCGTAGGAGAGCAGCAGATGGGTGAATTTAATAAACCCACAGCTGATGGAAGGCCGAATGAAGTTCGACCATGCTCATAGACTCCCTCCAAGCGCAAGCGAGCCCGAACTCTTCCTCGAGCTCATCGTCAAAAAAGCCCAGATAGAAGGGCATGAAGAAGTTCTCCCGTTAGAAGATTTCACAACTACGCCCCCCTCAATGTTCCAAAAATGCAAGTATTGATAGAGATCAAGGAGCAACTACCAAGGTCAGAAAGGATGCGCACTCATCTTAGCAAGCGCAATTCTAACAAATACTATCTCTACCATCATGACCACGGCCACGATACTAAAGAATGCATTCAGCTCTAAGATGAGATCGAGGGGCTCATCAGAAGAGGTCGGTTGGATTGATTCCTTAGACGTCGGCCTGAAGCAAGAAAAGATCGGCCGAGAGCACTGTCGTAGCGTGAACCACCAATAAGAAAGGAACAACAAGGATCGACCGCCTCTCGACATCATCAACACTATCTCTGGGGGACTTCGATGAGAAAAGGCTAGTGGATTTGGGGGATTAGTGAAAAAATGGAGGGTTGAAGAATCCATAACCTTCATTGAGGTAGATGCATGAGGAGTATAGTTTTCGCACCATGATGTGGTTGTAATTTCTTTAAATATAGCAAACTATGATGTACATCGCATCTTAATTGATAATGAAAGTTCGGCTGACATCTTGTTTTATGATACTTTCTCCAAAATATCAAAATCTAATAGTCAGCTTGGATCAACAAACTCCTTCCTAGTAGGCTTCGCTGGCACTGCAGTACCAGTTGAAGGTGTAATGACTTTAGTTGTGACTGCCAGGCAATATCCAAAACAATTCAGAGCATAGGTGGATTTTCTGGTAGTAAAAGTTTCCTCCGCTTACAATGAAATTCTCGGCCTGATTTAAATATACTTCGGATGCTATTATCCAGTTATTATTGAAGATGAAGTTTTCAATAAGTTATAGGATCAGAGAGGTCAAGGAAGATCAAGCTCTAGCAAGGCATTGCTACTCAATTGCCCTACGAAAGAAAGCACAATCTGATCCTTGTCCTGTTGACGGGCTAGATGTCTGTGATGACTTTGCCGCAGAGCGAGGCGAGCCCATAGAAGATTTTGTGACCATCCCTCTGAATGATGAAAATGCGGAGCATACGGTGCAAATAGGCTTCAATCTAGAAGATGAAGTTTGAGAGCAGTTCATCACTTTCTTACGGAGGAATGCCAACATCTTCGCTTGGGTTCTGACAGATATGCCTAGGATTGACATCGAGGTTATGAAACATCGACTGGCTATTGACCCCAAGCATCGATCAGTGAAAGAAAGAGTTCGAGGCCATGCACCAAAAAGGTAGAAGGTAATAGCAGAAGAAGTCAACAAGCTTCTCAATGTCGAATTTATCCGAGAAATCAGCTATCTGACTTGGGTCTTTAATGTGGTTCTGATCAAGAAAGGCAACGACAAGTAGAGAATGTGCATTGACTTTAAGAAGCTTAACAAGATCTGTCCAAAAGATAGCTATCCTTTGTCCAAAATTGACCAACTGATGGACGCAACTTCATGCTACGAGCTTCTCACTTTCATCAATGCCTTTTCTGACTACAATCAAATTCGGATGGCACCAGAGAAAGAGGAGAAGACTGCTTTTATTACTAACTATAGTCTTTACTGTTACAGGATCATGCCCTTCGGGCTTAAAAATGTAGGCGCGACTTATCAGCGCTTGATCAATAAAATCTTCAAGATGCAGATCGACCGCAATATGAAGGTTTACATCGATGACATGCTGGTCAAAAGTCGAAAGACTATCAATCATGTCGCTGACCTTGAAGAGGCTTTCGATGCGCTTAGAAAATATAAGATGAAGCTGAATCCAACCAGGTGCACCTTTAGGATAGTCTCAGAAAAATTTTTGGGATTCATGGTCTCAAGACGAGGGATCGAGGCCAACCCAGAGAAAATTCGAGCTATCCAAAAGATGACCATTTTGAAGTCCATCAAGAAAGTTCAGCGCTTGATCGGGAAGGTGGCATCTTTGAATCATTTTATCTCTAGATCGGTCGAATGTTGCATGCCCTTCTTCCAAATTCTCAGAAAGCCGAAAGATTTTTGCTGGACTCAGAAATGCCAAAAGACGTTCGATGAGCTTAAGAACTACCTCAGCTCGCCCCCTACTAGTTAAATCCGAATATGGAGAGGAGCTGTTTCTCTACCTCGTGATCTCTCTTGCGGCGCTAGCAGCAGTCCTGATAAAAAAAAGATAAAAGTATAGCAATCAGTCTACTACATAAGCCGGATCCTAAGAGATGCCGAAACTAGATATACAAAGTTGAAAAAATTGACTTATGCTCTTTTGATTGCAGCAAGAAGACTTTGACCTTACTTCCAAGGACATGCTATAATGCTTCTCACTGATCAGCCGATCAAAGTAATTCTTCATCAAACTGATGCTTCTGGAAGAATTGCAAAATGGATCATTGAATTAACAGAGTTCAACATCAACTACCGACCTCGGCCAGCAATCAAGGCTCAAGCACTGGCCGACTTTATAGTTGAATGTATCATTCCAAATGAAGCCGAGCTTAAGCAGAACGAGACTGGCATCCTGTGGTTGCAGTCGAGCCTCTTCGAAGAAAGTGCCGATCTTCTCGAAGATTTTTGGGCCCTTTACATGGATGGTTTGTCCAACTCCACTGGAGAAGGTGCGGGGTTAGTTTTAGTCAACCTTGTGGGAGTCGTCACCAAGTACGCGTTATGCTTTGAATTTCCTATAACTAATAATGGGATCGAATATGAAGTGCTGATCGTCGGATTAAAAATAGCAAAAAAATTAAAAATAGATCAGCTTCAAGTCTATAGTGATTCTCAATTAGTGATCGACCAAGTTAGTGGCAACTATGAAGTACGGAAGAAAAGTATGATGAAATACCTTGAGAAAATAAAGAATTTAACTCCGACCTTTGACAATTTTGGCATTCGATAAATTCCAATGGTAGAAAATACAAGAATCGACCTCCTCTCTAAATTGGCCACTTCAGCCTCAGTCGAACTATCCAAAGAAGTATTTTTTGAAACTCTAAAATGCCCAAGCTAAGAGGAATCACAGCTCATTATGTAGACAGAGCTCGAGCCGAGCTGGATTGATCCGTTAGTTGCCTATCTCAAAGAGGAGGTTCTTCCTCGTGATCTGAAAGAAGCTCAAAAACTCAGGAATCAAGCCTCTCGGTACGTTTTGTATGAGGGTAAGTTATATAAAAGATTGTATTCGCTACTACTGTTGAGATGTCTTTGACCTTTAGAGGTCAACTTCGCATTATGAAAAGTGCACAAGAGAATTTATGAAAGTCATGTAGTAGTCAGATTCCTGTCATAAAAACTACTTCGATAATGGTACTATTGGCCGACCTTGTACCACGATTCTATGGAGTATGTCAAGAAATGTAACCACTGCTAGAAAAATACAAACATACAAAGACAACCGACCTCCGAGCTTACTCCACTAAGCGCACCTTGGCCATTTGCGCAGTGGGGAATGGATATACTTGGCCCTTTTTCAATGGCATCCGGATAATGAAAGTTTCTCCTAGTTGCGATCGATGACTTCACCAAATGGGTTGAAGCCGAACCATTAGCAAAAATTACTGAGATCAAGGTACAAAACTTCATCTGAAAGTCAATCGTCTATCGGTTTGGTCTATTCCTAACTCTCATAATAGATAATGGATGATAGTTCGCTAGGACGAGGTTCACTGAGTTCTGCGAAGATCTAAACATCTTCCATCATTTCACATCGGTAGCTCACCCACAGGTAAATGGAAAAGCTGAGGTGACCAACCGGATCCTGTTATAAGGCATCAAGAGAAGACTCGATAGAGCAAAGAGGGCCTAGATGGACGAACTCTACCACATCCTTTGGACAAATTGAACTACTCAAAGGCTACCGACTGGGAAAACACCATTCATCTTGGCCTTTAAAATGGAGGCAGTCATCCCAATCGAGCTTAAACTCCCATCAGCATGGGTCATGGTCTTCAGTGAGCAGCATAATTCGCAGGACCTCAGAGTCAACCTCGATTTACTGAAAGAAAAAAGAAAAGAAGCCCAAGTTCGGATGGCAGCCTATAGACGAAGGGTGGTCCAATATTATAACTCCAGAGTCAAAGGTAAAATATTCAGAGTAGAAGATTTAGTACTTCGATGAGCCGCTATCTCTCAGCCTCAAAGCTAGGAAAAGCTTGCCTCAAATTGGGAAGGACCCTACGAGGTTATAGAAGTCGTCCAACCTAGGACGTACTACTTGAAGGAGCTCGGAGGAGCAAATCTGTCTCAACCATAGAATTCAAAAAATCTATAAATATATTATCGATAATTTGATTACAATAAAATCTTCCTACTGAAGGAAAATCCTGATTTTCCAAACTAGGTTCGTTCAGATCTGATCGGATCAAGAGATATATTTTAAATTTTTTTTTTTTTAATCTGAATCATATCTGGAATATTTTAGATTTGATTATTATTATTATAATCATTAAAATAAAAGAAGATAAATTAAATTATATTTAATTTACCTTGATGTAGGGTAATCCTATTATCCGTTGATGATCCTTTAAGCAGTGGAAGGTTCTGGATCTAGCCATGCAAGTGCCTGGCCTCTACCGATATCCATTCAAGCTAGATCTGGAGATCCTCTTATTCTCTATCACATCTCTAAAAATTAGATCTAAATCTAATTTGGAGGATCCTCAAAATATCTTTCGAAGATCAGCAGTTGTCCTTTGCAGCAGTGCAGCCTTCTAGCTTTCTATTGCCTTTCTCTCATCTAGATTGCACCAACTTAGATCCCAAACTACTTTAGGCATGGAGAGGAGAGGGAGAAGATGATCTTGGCATGGAGGAGGAGGAGAGAGTTAACCTTGGGGCATAGGAAATTTTCACTCTTTTTGAGTTGGACGTAGGGTCTTATTTATAGACTATGCATGATCCAACTCTTCATCCCAACCAATCACAACCCTTTGTGAAATCAGATCTAAATCTGATTGGTGGAAATAGAGTCCCTTGGATTCATCCTTAGATGGCACCTAAGACCAGTCAAAGTTGGTTCTTAGGAGAAGTCTAATTGGAATCCAAAAAGGAGATGGAGTCCCTGTCCAACAGGGACTCCTGGGCGCCTCCAGCTTGGGCACACGCCACCCTTGGCGTGCGCCCTCCTCCTTGCCAGGTTCTGGCAGGGGGACAAGCCCCCACCAGCTCTCCAATAGGTGCGTGACATGTGGACAGAAGTCAAAGTATCAATGGTCAATATTTGACCAGTCAAAGGTCAACTTTTGACCAAAGTCAAAGGACGAGAAATGGCAGGTGACCAAAAATGGCAGGTATTGTCTTACAAAATAAGACAACCCTTTTCTGACTTGGACAGACTCCAGTCAGACCAAGTGAAGGCCTCTGATCGAGCACAAACTCCTTTGGCTCAGTCAGGACAACTATTTATGATAGTAAAAGAAGAACGTTAGGTTCAATCGAGTGCTAGCACGATTTTCTTGAACCTAATTGAATCTCATTCAGATCAATTGAACTAGGATCAGTTCAATTGATGATCACCAGATTCAAACCCTTGTTTGTGTGACCCAGTTAGGTTCAGTTCTGTATGGTAATGGGATATGTCATGATCTCTATCATCGACATCATCGAAACTCCTTTCGATGGATCAGAACTCTTCTGATTCGAACAGCTAGAATGATCGATCATCTAAATCATTCTAATTGCTCCCAAAATCCACCAGTGACACCTAGCAGTATATGGTGGCAACCCATCAGAGCTGAATGCGAACCTCTTGGTGCAGCTACCTGTGTGATTAAGTTCTTCTATCTTGAGCCCCGATCAGATTAGGGTTAAGGTGAACTCGTCAAACCCTAGTCTCTGTCATATGATGTAATCATTCGATTCAAGTCCGATGTGAAAATCTAAATAGAAACTCTTTCTATTATTTCACTCTGCCATGGCCATGGGCTTCTGGACTTGATTCTCATGATCATCATAGGGCTGCTCCTCTACCACCGAGGTAGATAGATTCCATCTTGATGCAATCCAGTTCCTACAATGAACATGCTATAGCCAACATACACCTCAGGATTCCGATATGGCTAGGAGACCGAGTTAATGGTGTAGTCAAACTATAACACCCTCAAGGTGAACTGCCGATGCACCTCAGGTCAAAGAACCAGACACACTACTGCAGCATCGAGTCAGTCATTGACGAGAAGGTAGACTTCCTAATGACTACTCGAGGTGGTCACGCTCAGTGCCCTCGTTCTCTAACGAGTACCTGTACTCTCGCTCCGGTGTCTCCACACCGTAGACTCAAGACTCATCTACTAAAGAGAAGCGATTGTACACCAACCTTCCGGATCAATCACCATCCTCATGATGATCCTATGGTCGGAAGCATTTTATGAGTTAATAATGATTATTCATGTCTTAAATTTTCAACTCTTGAAAATATGAATTATCATTACCATTAACTCAAAGGATGTATCACAGACACTAAATACACATATGTGATAGAAAATAACCCATTTTATTGATTATAGTCAAAATTATAATTTTGCCCCTAGAAGTGTATTACAAGTGTCAGCCAATTCTGGCTTCTAGGGCACATATATCTAACAATCTCCCACTTGTCCTAAAGCCAATTGGCTACAAGTCTAAGTCCCATCTTCTCAAGGTGGGCTTCGATCTTCTGCTGGCCCAATGGCTTTGTAAGTGGGTCTGCCACATTATCTGTGGAGTTGACTCTCTTGACCTCGACGTAATCCTTCTCGAGGTAATCGCGGATGAGGTGGTATCGCCGCTCAATGTGCTTGGATTTCTGGTGAGACCTCGGCTCCTTAGCAAGGGCTATGGCGCCATTATTGTCGCAGTATAGAGGAATGGCATCTGATGGCATTACTCCAATTTCTGCAGCAAACTTCTTGTACCAGAATGCTTCCTTCGCAGCCTCTGATGCAGCGATATATTCTGCTTCCATGGTGGAATCTGCTATCACGGTTTGCTTAGAACTCTTCCAGCTGACAGCACCACCATTGCACACAAACAGACTCCCAGATGTCGACTTTCGATCATCTACATCGGACATAAAATCCGAGTCTGTGTATCCCTGGACTTGGAGTTCTCCGTTACCAAAGACCAACATCATATCCTTAGTTCTTCTTAAGTACTTAAGGATACATTTCACAGAAGTCCAGTGTTCTTCATCCTGGATTTGACTGATATCTGCTTGTGACACTCACAGCATGGGCTATATCAGGTCGTGTACATAGCATGGCATACATGAGGCTCCCTATTGCAGAAGCATAAGGGATCTTGCTCATGCGTTCTATTTCCTCAGGTGTGCTAGGGCACATCTTCTTGGAAAGATGAATACCATGTCTGAAGGGTATTAATCCCCTCTTAGAGTTTTCCATACTAAACCTCTTTAGTACTTCCTCTATGTACATCTTCTGTGAAAGTCCTAGCATCCTATTCGGTCTATCCCTATAGACCTTAATTCCTAGAATAAAGGATGCTTCACCTAGGTCTTTCATGGAGAATTCCTTGGACAACCATATTTTGACTGTCGTCAACATGGAAATATCATTTCCCAATAAGGAGGATGTCATCCACGTACAATACGAGGAAGACAACAGCGCTCCCACTGACCTTTTTGAAGACACACGGTTCCTCTTCATTTTTGATGAAATCCAAACTTTTTGATCACATCATTGAAATGAGTGTTCCAGCTCCGAGATGCTTGCTTAAGTCCATATATGGACCTTTGCAGCTTGCAAACCTTGTGATCAGTATCACTGGATGTGAAACCTAGCGGCTATTTCCATATAGATATCTTCCTCAAGATATCCATTTAAGAATGTCCGTTTTCACGTCCATTTGCCATATTTCATAATCAAAATAGGCTGCAACGGCAAGCAATGTGCGGATGGATTTTAGCATAGCCACTGGGAAAAAGGTATCCTGATAGTCAATGCCTTCGCGTTGACTATAACCTTTTGCCACTAGTCTAGCCTTGAATGTCTCCACATTCCCATCTGCACCAATCTTTCTCTTGAAGATCCATTTACACCCAATAGGTACTATACCTTCTGGTGGATCTACCAAGGTCCAGACTTGGTTTGAGTGCATCGAGTCAATTTCTGACTGCATTGCCTCTAGCCATTTCTCAGAGTCGATATCTGATATCGCCTCGTTGTAGGTTTTGGGATCATCACCATGAGCACCATTACCTATGAGGAATATTTTCTCTACTTTCTCTGAAATAATACCTAAGTATCTTTCAGGGGGACGGAAAACTCTTTTCCGATCTACGAGGTGGAGGAGGTAGTGTTCTTATTGGCTCAACCTGATTTGGTTCCAATTGGTCCTTAGCTCGTTGTACTTGTGAGACTTTCTCATCAAGCTTAATCTGCTTTCCAATGCCGCTATCTTGAATAAACTATTTTTCAAGAAAGATGGCATGTCGACTCACAATCACATTGTGGTCTTCTGGAATGTAGAAATAGTATCCTAATGACTCTTTAGGATATCCTATGAATCGAGCTCTAAAGGACCTAAACTCTAACTTGTCCGCTTGTTGTCTTTTGACATGAGCCGGACAACCCCAAATTCTGAGATGACTCAGACTTGGTTTCTTACCATGCCATATCTCATACGGTGTGGTAGGAACGGTTTTAGAGAAAATCCTATTCAGTAGATAAATTGAAGTTAACAATGAGTGTCCCCAAAGAAAATCAGGGAGGTCTGTGAAGCTCATCATGGATCGGACCATATCCAATAGAGTCCGATTTCTCCATTCTGAAACCCCGTTGAGTTGAGGTGTTCCTGGTGGAGTCCATTGAGAGACTATGCCATTTTTTTTTTGAGATAGTCTAGGAATTTTCAGGCTAAGGTATTCACCTCCTCGATCTGATCGAAGAACCTTAATGGGTTTTTCAGTTTATTTTTTCTACTTCATGTCTGAATTCTTTGAACTTTTCAAAAGCTTCAGACTTGTGTCTCATAAGATACACATACCCATACCTAGATAGATCATCGGTAAAGATAATGAAGTAGACAAAATTGCCTCTAGCCGGCACATCAAATGGGCCGCACACATCAGTATGTACTAGGGCAAGGAGATCTGTGGCCCTTTCCCCATGTCCTAACAAAAGGGAGTTTAGTCATTTTGCCTTGAAGACAAGATTCACAAGTTGGATATGACTCAAAAGTCAATGGACTCAATAGCCCATTTTTCTCCAATTTGTTGATCCTATCTTCTGCTATATGACCTAATCTCAGGTGCCATAGATATCTATCGTTTGGACTATCCCTAGGTCATTTGGCATTCACGTTTTGCTCGATAGTTAGAATAGATACATCAATATGTAGCTGATAAAGATCGTTAATAAGGAAAACCATTTGCAATTTTATTTCTTTCATAAAGAATGTTACAATGGTCCTTAAAGAAGGTAATCACATAGCCTTCTAGTGCTAAGCATGAAATAGAAATCAAATTCCTGCTAGCTGTAGGCACATAATAACAGTCTTTCAAAACTAAGTCTAAACCAGATGGTAATCGAAGAGGGTATGTTTCCACCACCACTGCAGCAACTCTTGCTCCATTACTGATGCATAGGATCATGTCTCCATCCCTCAGCCTCCTGCTATCCTCAAGACCCTGCATGAAAGTGCACAGATGAGCACTAGAACCAGAGTCAAGCATCCCAACTGGATGCAGAAGAAATCGTAAGGTTAGACTCAATAACGAGCATACCTCCAGAAGGACCTTCCTTCTTGTTCTTCAGGGTGGCCAGGTAAGTAGGGCAGTTCCGCTTCCAGTGGCCGTCGCTGTTGCAATGGAAACACTTTTCTTTGGCAGTGGCTTTCATCTTTGGCTCTGCCTTCTTCTTCTTTGCTCCTTCCACCTTCTGCTTTTTCGCAGACTTCTTTTTCTTTTCATAAGACTTTCTTTTGGAAGAAGTCCGTTCCATAGCAAGAACTGAGCCTTTAGAATCTTTCATAGAAAGCTCAGCGGTGACCAGCATATTCATTAATTCGGCCAAGGAATTTTGAAGTTTATGCATGTGGTAATTCATGATGAATTGCCCATATGCATCAGTCAAGGATTGCAGAATAATATCATTCTGCAGATCCAAGTCTAACTTCACACCGAGCTTCTCAAGCTCTTCCAAGTCCTTGATCATCATCAGATAGTGATCTTGGACTGACTGCCCATCACGCATCTTAGCCTTAAAAAGTCATTTCGTGACTTGATACTTGGCTACACGACTTTGTTCACCAAACATCTTCTGCAGGTGAGCCAATATTTGGCGAGCAGTTCCGATATCTTCATGTTGGTGCTGGAGCTCATCAGACATCGAGCTCAACATGTAATATCTAGCCTTATTATCTTCGTCTATCCATTTTTTCAGAGATGCTCTCTGTTCAGTGGATGGACGGACTAGTAAGGTGGGAGGGTTCTGATCCAAAATATGGGTTAACTTCTCAGGATCCAAAATGATTTTGTAGTTCTTGAGCCAATTTTTATAATTGGGTCCGGTCAGTCTATGTGTGTCTAGGATACGTGCCAATGGGTTGGATGCAGACATTTTTCTGTAGAGAGTCAAAATTTCTAGTTAGATACTATAATTATGACTTGATCAATTTATTTAAAAATTTTATTTTTAAATAAATTATCTTTCACTATTTTTTTGGATCCCTACACTCCATCTGTAGAGATGCAAAAATCTCCATAATAAATGATTTCTAGTGGATGCTGCGGTCTCACCAACTGACTCATCATCTCACCTAATAGTTATTGGTGATGGGTTAGCTAATGAGTGAACAACTCTTGTTCAATGATTCTCTAATCATGGTGCATCCAAACTTGACCTCTAATTCATGAATCTCACCATATCCAGAATATTGATCCACTCCTTAGTTAAGTCAGACCCACCATTTGCACAGACTGGATTCCTAATTGAGTCTCTCACCGTATCCAGAATATTGAGCCCAACTCATCCTCCAGCCCATAGCATCCAATGCCTAATAGACATGGTTGCATCTTTCTGGTGCAACTGAGCCACTGTATCCAACCGAGAACAATCAACCCCGAAAAGGGCCCGCACATCTACAATGGTGGAAGACCTCAGACTTAATCTTTTCTTAGGGAGAATTGATTCAGATCTCATTAAACTAGACTTGTCATAGTCATAACAATTATGACTAACCTAGTGGCATGGGTTAGCTCGGATTATTGACCACCTCAAATCAGAACTGAGTCAACAGATATGGCCAGGTAAGTGAGATCGGTGGAAGGGATATGCCATTAACTCGTACAAGAATGCATTCAGGTCGAGTAGCTCCCAATTAAAAACCAGTCGATCGTATGTGCCAAACTTACCTTAGACACCAAATTGTTGAGTCAGAACCAATTGGGTTAGCCTACAATCCAGACTCTAACCTCTGAGCCTAATTAGGTCTTGCTTGATCGTGACTCGATCTTGACCCAGACTTAATCCTATTAGGCTGGTCAATTTAAGCATTGTTGATCCCATCTAACCAACTCTTGATTCGGTTTGATCAACCGCTTAGACCTAATTGAGCTACCCAAGCCCGAACCCAGTATTATGAATATGTCTTAGATCTGAAATTCTCAATTTTAGACCTAATTAATATTTCATAATCTTAATTCTTAATTAAGTAGGGTTCATAAACAAAATATGCACAATAAATCCTAGGGTTTCAGGATCTAGGGTTTTGCAGAAAGTAAGTTTTAGGTTTCTGATTAAGGACGAACGTGCAGCACCCCTACACGTCATAAGAACACCCCATCGGATGGAGGAGAGGGCCTTTAAACCCTTCTTCATTCTTATGACCGGACGGCCAAGAGGAAATGCTTTAATCAGGAACATGTAATACTACAAAACAGTTTTAGATCTATATCATATATCTCATATACAAATTAGATCTAATCATGGCATATTTTGCATACATCTCATGTATCGAATCATGCATATTTTCAGATCTAAATTATCTCATAATAATCTAAAAAATTAGATTTAAATTGATCTTATCAAAATAAACTCTAATCTAGATAACTATGTAGAACTATTCTACAACTAGTCTAGACATGCATCAATCATATCTCATATGATGTTTAAAATTAAATAATTTTTATTTGCTATTTTTTAGATGTTATTATAATAATTATAATATCAAAAAATAGTAAATAAATAGATCTAAAATATGATTTAATCAAATTAAATTAAAACATGCAAGACTATTCTATAGAACTATTCTATTTTAGAACTAGTCATGCATATTTTCTAATCTTAGATCCAAATTATTTAATTTTAATTTTTTTAATTTTAGATCTGATCACATCTCATGTGACATCTGAAATCACTTATTTTTTTATTAAAATAAATTTAAAATCAGATCTAAATACTTTAGAATCTTGGCTCTGATACCAATTGAAGAAAAATTCTGATTTTTCGGACCAAGTTCGTTCAGATCTAATCGGATCAAGAGATATATTTCAAAAATTTTTATCTTTGATCCAAATCAGATCTGAGATATTTTAGATTTAATTATTATTATTATAATTTTAAAATAAAAAAAATAAATTAAATCAGATTTAATTTATCTTGATGTAGGATAATCCTATTATCTGTTGATGATCCTATAAGTAGCGGAAGGTTCTAGATCTAGTCACGTAAGTACCTGGCCTCTACCGGTATCCACTCAGATTGAATCTGAAGATCCTCTTTTTTTCTATCATATCTCCAAAAATTAGATCTGAATCTAATTTAAAGAATCTTCAAAACACCTTTCGAAGATCAGCAGTTGTTCTTTACAGCAACGCAACCTTCAAGCTTTCTATCGCCTTTCTCTCATCTAGATTGTACCAACTTAGATCCCAAACTACTTTGGGCATGGAGAGGAGAGGGAGAAGATAGTCTTGGCGTGGAGGAGGAGGAGAGAGGCAGCCTTGGGGCATAGGGAATTTTCACTCTTTTTGAGTTGGGCGCAGAGTCTTATTTATAGACTATGCGTGATCCAACTCCTCTTCTTCCCAACCAATCACAATCTTTTATGAAATCAGATCAAAATCTGATTGATGGAAATAGAGTCCCTTGGATTCATCCTTAGATGGCGCCTAAGACCAGTCAAACTTAGTTCTTAGGAGGAGTCTATTTGGAATCCAAAAAGGAGATGGAGTCCCTATCCAATAGGGACTCCTGGGTGCCTCCAGCTTCTGGCAGGAGGGACAAGCCCCCACCAGCTCTCCAATAGGTGCGTGACATATGGACAGAAGTCAAAGTATCAATGGTCAATATTTGATCAGTCAAAGGTCAACTTTTGACCAAAGTCAAAGGATGAGAAATGGTAGGTGATCAAAAATGGTAGGTATTATCTTACAAAAAAAGACAATCCTTTTCTGATCTGGACAGGCTCTAGTCAGATTAAGTGAAGGCCTCTGATCGAGCACAAACTTCTTTGGCTCAGTCAGGACAACTATTTATGATAGTAAAAGAAGAACATTAGGTTCAATCGAGTGCTAGCATGATTTTCTTAAATCTAATTGAATCTCATTCAGATCAATTGAACTGGATCAATTCAATTGATGATCACCAGATTCAAACCCTTATTTGTGTGATCCAGTTAGGTTCAGTTCTGTATGGTAATGGGATATGTCATGATCTCTATCATCGACATCATCGAAACTTCTTTTGATGGATCAGAACTTGATAGGAATGCGATGTTGTCGTTAAGACACCGTGTTTATCAGTTTAATCCGACTTCTTAAAATCATTAAAATTGCGTAGATAGTAGTGAGTCGGATCGAATCCACAGGGAAGGTAGTATTTTTAGATTTGAAATCTTTGATTTTATAAAATAACAAAATAAAAAAGAAGAGTTTCGAGATCAAAAGTGAAGTCGGAAAATAAAAAGCGAAAATTAAAAGATGCAGAAATTTAAACTTGGTACTAAGATCTACTAATTAGATCTTAGCATCTACTTGCAATAAAAAAATAATAATTAAAGTGCAGAAATTAAATTATAATAAAAATTAAAAATAAGAAATTAAAATGCAAAAATAAAATTTTTATTAATTAAAATTTCAAAATTTAAATATATAGAATTTAAAAGAATAAAATAGCCTGATCTCTGATCTTGGATCGGCATTGGCAGAAAGATGGTGTAGAAGCTCGGCTCTTCTTTTCGGCACCCGTTGCTTCGAAGCAGCCTTTAACCCATAGCCTGGCTTCGTCCTGTACCAAAGCTTCACCTTGATCGGAGATGTTAATTTCTGGAGGCCTAGGGTCCTTTTTATAGAGCTAGGAGGGCTGGATATTTTTTCTAAAGGCAATATGGGACTAATGCCTTTGTAATCATCAAAATACAAACAAATTTGAATAAAATTTGAATCAAAATAGCTCTGATATGACTCTGATAAATCTGATAAAATCCAGCCATTCAATAAAAATCCAACAGTCCAAAAATCATCAAAATCGGATGCAGATAAGCTCAGATCGGGTCGGATTAAATTCTGGCCATTGGATTGCGCTTGATCGAGGAAATCTGGCGCAAATCATCATGCTCGGGAGTCTTGATACCGTCGGCAGCGTTCTGGACCGTCAGATCTTCATCACTTGGTTTTTTGGCCGTTGGATCACGCCAGATCGCTTAATAGAATTTGAATCAAGCCTGGAAATCACCACCGCCGTCCGATCATGATCGCAATCAACCGCAGCCGTCCGATCGCGCAATTACTATTCCCATGGATCGGATGGACCGGCCGCACCACACACTGTAGCCAATCACACTTCTGTCACCGAGTGAAATGACCAGATTGCCCTGTGAGCCGCGATAAATTTTCTGTAGACCTTTAAGGGTCTAGGTCCGCCACGTGGCAATCTCTGATTCGTCGGATTTTTGCTGAGCTGGCGGTCCATGTCTGGATCGTGGACCGACTGATGGCTTCAATTGCTGAGTCGCTTGATGGCTTGTCCTTGACTTGGTGGCTCGACTTACGGAAGCCGGCTGAGCCATTTTCTTTTTTTATTTAATTTTTTATTTATTTTATATCTTCAAATATCATATCTTTCCATTTTAGCTCTGTTTACTAAAAATTATATTTCTTTGTGATCAAAAAAATGAGCTCTTTCTATTGATAATAAAATTTTATTTTTAATTTTATTATTTTTTAATTAATTTTTAAATTAATAATATGAATTTTTTAAAAATTATATATAAATTGATTAATTAATTCTTAAAAATTAATATCAATTAATTGATAAATAATAATTTTTATGATAAATTTATATACTTATCAACACCCCAACTTAAGCTTTGCTCGTCCTCGAGTAAAGAAAGAATTTAGTTTTAAAATATCTTTTAACTTTAGAGTTCGAATTTTACCTAAGCAATTTTCAAAATGACCATTGATATTCAGTAGAGCTTAAATGAGATATATCATTGGGGTATTAATACTTATCAATAGAAAAATTAAAGAACATTAAATTTTTCAGAACTTTTTCTAAATTATTCCACTTTTATCTCTGATTTGTCTAAACTTTCATATAGGCAGGTGTATTGCTACTTCCATCCTTCATTTATTAATTTTTATTTTCACATTGCCCACTTTTTGACGCGAATATCATTGCTTACTTAGGCAATGGGATCCGGTTACTCGGTGAAAAATCAATATTTTTTTTTTTTAATGTTGTACCACTATTGAGTGTTTTAACTCCTTAAGCTTTCTATTTGATCCATGTAGCGAGTCTTGGGCCAATGACTCCCAAACAAGTTGGCTTTAGGGCACTAGGTATAGAATACCCCTCGGGCTTACTAGCTCGAATCAAATAGGCTACGAGTTAAGACTAGCTTTAACAACGAGCTTCTTTGTCCTTCCCACCTTTTGACGTGAAACTCAATGCTTGCTTAGGCAAAAAGGCCCGGTTACTCAGTGAGAAGTATTTGGAAACTATTTTATTAAAATAAATTTTTATATGAAGAAACGTATAGTTACCCTACACAAGCCTATAAAAAGTAGATTTTTCTTTGATGCTAGTAAAAATAATTAGAAAATGCTCCAAGGAAAAAATTTTATGTTCTGGACTTAACTCCTTTATTGAATTTTCTTAATACTTGATTCCTCAATATCTCACAGATCTCTGATCTGTGTATCAATTTCTTTTAAAAATGCTTAGTTTTATTCGATTCTTAAGCATAATCAGTATCTAAATACTAAATACTAACTTTTTCGAGGACTTAAAATTTTAAAATTTAATTTTTTCCTCCCCAACTTAATTCGACATTGTCCTCAATGGAGAAAAAAAAATAAAGGATGTAATAAAGAACATGGAAGAATACACCAACTCAGTATATATATTTTTTATTTTTTATTTTTTTATTTTTTTGTCCAGCACATGCCTTTACAAATTTGACTCTCATCCCACCAACTTATTCAAATTATCCTAAAAAGAAATAAGATAAATTAGATAAAAACTAAATATGGGTTTAACTTTTTCGAGGACCTAAAATTTTAAAAATTTTTTATTTTTCCTTCCCCCACTTAATCGACATGTGTCCTCAATGGAGAAGAAAAATAAAGGATGTAATAAAGAACATGAAAGAATACACCTAACTCAGTATATTAATATTTTTATTTTTTATTTTTTTATTTTTTTGGGTCCAGCACATGCCTTTACAAATTTGAGCTCTCCCTTCCAACTTATTCAAATTATCCTAAAAAGAAAATAAGATAATTAGAATAAAACTAAATATTGGGTTGCTTTCCAACAAGCGCTAAGTTTACCGTCTTCAGCCAGACACAATGTACTCACTATCCTGTGTCGAATATTGAATTGACAAATTCAATGGTTTTGGATTGCCAATCTCAGAAAGGATGATTTTTAATCCCAATTATTGATATATTTACTATTAATTTTTGGAATAATTTTATGATTCCATTCTCAGACCCATTGTTATTAAGATTTCTCTATTTGTTCTTCTAAAATGCTCATGAATGGATTTTAGGAGTTAAGTTTGATTCAATGGGTGCTGGAATGGTGCACTAAAGGCGGTTTTAATTTTGAAGGTAAATAATGTGATCTTGCTTAAACAACTCCATAACATTTCATTACATCCTTTTGATTTTTATAGAAGAACCAGCTTCTAGGGTTGAGGGAATAGGACATTAGGTTTATAAGTCTCGGTAAATCATTCTTATTCTCTTTTCCTCTTATTTCTATCTCATTTAAATGGATAACTAGCATCAGTACTAATTCCAGGTTGGGTTCTTTCTATTAGTTGGTTAGTCTCAGTACTAACGAGTTCACTCTAAATTTTTATTTTGGCGAGCTATCAGTACTTAGCCTCTCTCACCTGGTCTTGATATGGGTCATAAAATCCTATAGCTTTTAGTTCAGGAATTACTTTGGTATCTCAATTGGAGATTCTTAGATGAAACATTAGATTGATAATTTAATCCAGATGGTTTGGTGGTCATTAGGTGGGTTATTTGAAAGTTGATAGATTCGGTAGCGATCTAGTTCTCTCCTCATGTTAGACTCAACTAATTATCCTATTGAGCTTCTAGTCTGGGATAGATTACTGTTGAGTTAGAATTAATATTGAAATTGGTTAAATCTATCATCAGCTAGATTGGTTATTGAGGAGGGGGTATGAAAGGTGATTAATAATATGATGGCTGGTTAAACTGACTAGACTGACCATTATTATAGGCATAATTTGATAATTTTGCTCAGTGAAATTTGGGTCTTGAGCCTGAGTCTGTTGGATATCCAAGAAAATTAAAGTTACTCCAATCTGAATATATGAATTTGAAAATGGATCATTAATCAATTTGGAGTATCCTTGAGCAGCTTGAACTATATTTGGATAAAATATGGAAACTGTGCAGTCATAGGACATTCACTTACATGATGGGTTGGACTAGCACAGATTGAATAATCTCCTGATAATTAGAAGATTATTGACTGGGTTAGGAGTTGATCTATTTTCTGATCAAGAAGGTCAACTTTATCTAATTTTGGACTATTAGATTTATATTAGCCATTTGATTATTATATTTAATGTGAATCAACCATTCAATTAATTCAACTAAATCAGAAAAACAATTTCCTACCATACATGGTGTAACCTTAATGTATGGTTTAAAAATTTTTAGAATATTTTTTTATTATTTATTATATTATATTTTATATATTAAAAATAATTTTTAATTATTTTATTTGTTAATTTTAATTTAATTTAATTTAATTATTATTTTTAATACTTTTTAGTTAGTTTAATTTAATTTTTATTTTTAATTTATTTTTAGAGGAGTAAGGAGAAGAGTTCTAAAGAAGAGGTCCTAAGGAGTCCTAGAACTAAGAAGAAAGAGAAGAATTAGGTTTAATTAGATTTAATGTTGGTTAGCAATCAAGTTGGTCAATCAATCCTAACTAAGGATTATCCTAGATCTAGACAGCTCCTAACTGTCAAGGTCACGTTCAAGCCCTCCAAGTGTAGGATTAGTTAATCAATTAGCCAGGTAAGTGTAAGGTCGGTGGGAGTCCCCCATTGCTTGCCTTAGACACCAATTATGCTTGACCAGGTAAGCGAACGGAACCAATTAGAAACCACCTTCCTTCGGGCCCAATCGTTCCTGAACCACTTTCCTAGACATCAGTCAAATTGACTTATCCTAACCCGGTTCAACTCTTTGGATTCCTTATCCTATTGAGCTCGAGTTCCTAGGGTTGATGTCTAATTAATTTAAATTAAAGGCTTAGGTCAATGCAGGATGCTGGTTGGTTGTTTGTGGGTAAGGAAGGTGATCAATCCCCACCTTATCTTGTTAATAATGGGTTGTGCCCTTAATTTGATTTAATATGAATATGCACGAAGAAAAAAAATTCAATCAAAGAATTTTATGCAATTTAAATTAGATGCATGCAACTAATTGAATTCTGAAAGGCTTATCTTGCTTCCAGCAATCACCAAAAGAAAAAAATTAAAATAAAAATAAAACTAATATGATGCATGCTCTAAACAGTTAGGGTTTCTAATCTTATCATGAGGCTTTTAATTAGGTTTAAATGGATATTTTTTTAAATTAATTTAAAAATAAAATAAATAAATAAATAAATAAAAAGAAAAGAGGACTAGAGTTAGGATTGATCTTACCAAAATTAGATGCTTTCTTCGTTTTCTCCCCTTTTTTTTTCTACAAAATAAATAAAAAAATTAGTAAGCAATATTAAAAAAATATAATTAATTTACAAAAAAATCAAAGAAATCAAAGAAAAAAATAGCATCTATTTCTTTCCCGGCAACGGCACCAAAAACTTGATAAAAATGCGATGTTGTCGTTAAGACACCGTGTTTATCAGTTTAATCCGACTTCTTAAAATCATTAAAATTGCGTAGATAGTAGTGAGTCGGATCGAATCCATAGGGAAGGTAGTGTTTTTAGATTTGAAATCTTTGA
Source organism: Cocos nucifera (assembly GCA_006176705.1). Taxonomy (NCBI): domain Eukaryota; kingdom Viridiplantae; phylum Streptophyta; class Magnoliopsida; order Arecales; family Arecaceae; genus Cocos; species Cocos nucifera. The sequence continues at coordinate 55,195 of QRFJ01002686.1, forward strand.
TTTTATAAAAGAACAAAATAAAAAAGAAGAGTTTCGAGATCAAAAGTGAAGTCGGAAAATAAAAAGCGAAAATTAAAAGATGCAGGAATTTAAACTTGGTACTAAGATCTACTAATTAAATCTTAGCATCTACTTGCAATAAAAAAATAATAATTAAAGTGCAGAAATTAAATTATAATAAAAATTAAAAGCAAGAAATTAAAATACAAAAATAAAATTTTTATTAATTAAAATTTTAGAATTTAAATATATAGAATTTAAAAGAATAAAATAGCCTGATCTCTTATCTTGGATCGACATTGGCAGAAAGATGGTGTAGAAGCTCGGCTCTTCTTTTCGGCACCCGTTGCTTTGAAGCAGCCTTTAACCCATAGCCTGGCTTCGCCCTGTATCAAAGCTTCACCTTGATCGGAGATGTTAATTTCTGGAGGCTTAGGGTCCTTTTTATAGAGCTAGGAGGGCTGGATATTTTTTCTAAAGGCAATATGGGACTAATGCCTTTGTAATCATCAAAATACAAATAAATTCGGATAAAATTTGACTCTGATAAATCTAATAAAATCCAGCCGTTCAATAGAAATCCAACAGTCCAAAAATCATCAAAATCGGATGCAGATAAGCTCAGATCGGGTCGGATTAAATTCTGGCCGTTGGATTACGCTTGATCAAGAAAATCTGGCCGCAAATCATGCTTCGGGAGTCTTGATCACCGCCGGCAGCATTCTGGACCGTCAGATCTTCATCACTTGGTTTTCTGGCCGTTGGATCGCACCAGATCGCTTAATAGAATTTGAATCAAGCCTGGAAATCACCACCGTCGTCCGATCATGATCGCAATCAACCGCAGCCGTCCGATCGTACAATTACTATTCCCATGGACCGGCCGCACCGCACACCGCAGCCACACCACACACAGATTGCCCTGTGAGCCGCGATAAATTTCTGTAGACCCTTTAAGGGTCTAGGTCCACCACGTGGCAATCTCTGATTCGCCGGATTTTGCTGAGCTGGCGGTCCATGTCTGGATCGTGGACCGGCTGATGGCTTCAATTGCTGAGTTGGCTTGATGGCTTGGCTTGGCTTGGTGGCTCGGCTTACAGAGCCGGCTGAGCCATTTTCTTTTTTTTATTTAATTTTTATTTATTTTATATCTTTCAAAATTCATATCTTTTCCATTTTAGCTCCGTTTTACTTAAAATTTATTTCTTTGTGATCAAAAAAATGAGCTCTTTCTATTAATAATAAAATTTTATTTTTTAATTATTATTATTTTTTTAATATTTTTTAATTAATTTTTTAATTAATAAAAATATGAATTTTTCAAAAATTATATATAAATTGATTATTAATTCTTAAAAATTAATATCAATTAATTGATAAATTAATATTTTTATTGATGAATTTATTATACTTATCAGAACTCTTCTGATTCGAACAGCTAGAATGATCGATCATCTAAATCATTCTAATTGCTCCCAAAATCCACCAATGACACCTAGCAGTATATGGTGGCAACCCATCAGAGCTGAATGCGAACCTCTTAGTGTAGCTATCTATGTGATTAAGTTCTTCTATCTTGAGCCCCGATCAGATTAGGGTTTAGGTGAACGCGTCAAACCCTAGTCTCTGTCATATGATGTAATCATTCGATTCAAGTCCGATGTGAAAATCTAAATAGAAACTCTTTCTATTATTTCACTCTACCATAGCCATTGGCTTCTGGACTTGATTCTCATGATCATCATAGGACTGCTCCTCTACCATCGAGGTAGATAGATTTCATCTTGATGTAATCCAGTTCCTACAATGAACATGCTATAGCCCACATACACCTCAGGATTCCGAATGGCTAGAAGATCGAGTTATAATGTAGTCAAACTATAACACCCTCAAGGTGAACTGCCGATGCACCTTAGGTCAAAGAACCAGACACACCACTACAACATCGAGTCAGTCATTGACGAGAAGGTAGACTTCCTAATGACTACTTGAGGTGGTCATGCTCAGTGCCCTCATTCTCTAACGAGTACCTATACTCTTGCTCCGATGTCTTCACACTGTAGACTCAAGACTCATCTACTAAACAGAAGTGATTGTATACCAACCTTTCGGATCAATCACCATCCTCATGATGATCCTATGGTCGAAAGCATTTTATGAGTTAATAATGATTATTCATGTCTTAAATTTTCAACTCTTGAAAATATGAATTATTATTACCATTAACTCAAAGGATGTATCACAGATACTAAATACACATATGTGATAGAAAATAATCTATTTTATTGATTATAGTCAAAATTATAATTTTGCCCCTAAAAGTGTATTACAAGTGTCAGCCAATTCTGGCTTCTAGGGCATATATATCTAATATCTACTCCAACACCCTAATCTTTATTGTATACTGGTAATAAAGGGGGACTATCCCCTGAACTTAATCTCACGATAAATACAGTCTATTAGGAACAGGAAGAGAACCTCGTTCTAACGTGAGCAAAGTCGAAAACCTCGTTCATTTTAGACGAGATGAGGAGAGAAGCCCCGACAATGGTCCTAATATTTTCCTATAGTCTGTTAGGAATAAGAGGAGAACCTCATCCTAACGTGAGCAAAATCGAAAGCCTCGTTCATTTTAGACGGGATGAGGGAAGAGACCCTGACAATGGCCCTTATGTTTTCCATAGCCCATTAGGAATAGAAGGAGAACTTCATCCTAACGTGAGCAAAGTCGAAGACCTCAATTTTAGATAAGGTGAGGGAAGAGGCCCTGACAACGGTCCTTATGTTCCCCTACAATCCGTTAGGAATAGGAGGAGAACCTCATCCTAACGTGAGCAAAATCGAAGGCCTCATTCATTTTAGACAAGCTGAGAGGAGAGGCCCCGACAAGATCTTCTTCAACAGGAGTTAAGATCTTCTTTAACCTCGGTCGAAGATAAGATCTCTCTGAGCTCCAACCTCAACCTCGGTTGGAGATAAGATCCCCCTCGAGCTTCAACTTCAATAGAAGATAGGATCTACTTCAACCTCAGCCGGAGATAAGACCTCCCCGAGCTTCAACTTCAATGGAAGATAAGATCTCTTTTAACCTTGATCGGAGATAAGATCTCCTCCGAGCTCTAACTTCAACATCGATTAGAGATAAGATCTCTCCCGAGCTTCAACTTCAATAGAAGATAGGATCTATTTTAACCTCGGCTAGAGATAAGATCTTCCCCAAGCTTCAACTTCAACAGAAGATAAGATCTCCTTTAACCTTGGCTAAAGATGAGATCTCCTCCAAGCTTCAACTTCAATAAAAGATAAGATCTCCCCTAAGCTTCAACCTCAACAGGTGCAGAGTCCGAAAAAGGACTTCGACGGTCGTCTTTTTTGTACTCCCTTCGTTTGAATTTCGAACTCGAGAGTGGAGAGACTATTATTAGGAATAAATCCTGCTTCCGTCAAAGTCCAGTCTGATGCTTAGTCTAATACAATTGATAATCACGGAAGAGCTTCGATCGAAAATTACTCTCCCAGCGGACGAACCCCAGCTAAACTCCTTCGGCAGTCTAACTCCCCTAGTGGACGAACCCCAACCAAACATCTCCAGCAGTCGAATTTCTCTAAGAACCAAACTTCTTCCGGACATCTCCTTTAGTCGAATTCCTTCAGGGGCTGAACTCCTTTCGAACTCCTCTAGCAGTCGAATTTCTCCAAGAGTCGAACTCCTTCTGGATTCCTCCAGTAGTCGAATTTCTTCAGAAGTCAAACTCCTTCCGAATTTCTTCTTTAGTCGGATTCCTCCAGGAGCCAAACTCCTTCTGGACATCTTCTTCAGTCGAATTTCTTCAGGAGTCAAACTCCTTCCGGACATCTTCTTCAATCAAATTTCTTCAGAAGCCGAACTCCTTCCAGATTTCTCTAGTAGTCAGATTTCTCCAGGAGCCAAACTTCTTTCGGACATCTTCTTCAGTCGGATTTTTTTAGGAGCCAAACTTCTTTCAGACATCTCCTTCAGTCAGATTTCTTCAGAAGCTAAACTCCTTCCGAACATCTCCTTCAATCAAATTCCTCTATGAGCCGAACTCTTTCCGAATTCCTCCAACAGTCGAATTTCTTCAGGAGCCGAACTCCTTTCGGACATCTTCTTTAATCAAATTTCTTCAGAAGCCAAACTTCTTCTGAACATCTTCTTTAGTCAAATTTTTCCAAGAGCCGAACTCCTTCCAAACTCCTCTAATGATTGAATTTCTCTAGGAGTCAAACTCCTTCTGGACATCTCCTTCAGTCGGATTTCTTCAGAAGCTGAACTCCTTCTGGACATCTTCTTCAGTCAAATTTCTTCAGGAGCCAAACTTCTTTCAAATTTTTCCAACAGTCGAATTTCTTTAGGAGCCAAACTCCTTTCGGACATCTTCTTCAGTCGAATTTCTTCAGAAGTCGAAATCCTTTCAGACATCTCCTTCAATTGGATTCCTCCAAGAGCCGAACTCCTTCCAGACTCCTCTAGCAGTCGAATTTCTTCAGGAGTCAAACTCCTTCCGAACATCTCCTTCAGTCGGATTCCTCTAGGAGCCAAACTTCTTTCGAACTTCTTCTTCAGTCGAATTCCTACAAGAGTCGATCTCTTTCCGAACTTCTTCTTTAGTTAGATTTTGAATGCCTACTTTCTTCAGACAGTTATGACTGTCATTTATCAGTCTGCTACAGACAACCCCACTACCAAATGGTTACGACTGTCATTTATCAGTCTGCTATAAGCAACTCCACTATCGGATGATTACGACTGTCATTATTAGTCTATTACGAGCGACATCTCTCTCCGTAATAAATTTTACGTGATCCAGAGTGGTCCACTATCAGACGGTTACAACAAGCTCCATCTATAAAAAAGAAATCCTCCAAATATATTTTCTCTAAGCTTTCTTCTCCTTCTCTAAAACTCTATTGAATTCATATCCGAGCACTCCATTTCTATTGGCCAGAAGAGCTAACTTGATCGTCAGAGAATTCTACCAGAGCCACCCCACCGACTCCAAATGGGATTTTATTTTGTAGGTCACCGACAGTGACCTCCTCTTCCCCAACTCCAGCTCGATCCGGTATCAACCAGATTCTGCACCAATATTTTAGATTAATAATTTAGATTTGATCTAAATATTAATCCAATAATCTAATTAATTTGATCTAAAAATTAAAATCAAGATCGCATGGACTGTAGGTTGTCCTGCTATAGGGTTTATCCCCTATAGTGAAAAGGTTGTCCTGGTACGTTGCTGATCTATATCGTTAATCATAAAATCTTAGATTCGATCTAATATTTTTATAATCTAATTATATTAGATTTTAATCTGATTTATGATCATGAATGCATAATTAGATAAAGTTTGATTCATGATTTAGTATCATGTAGCGTACAAAGTTTTAGATTAAATTCTATAACTAGTATTATTTATAAATTGAGCCAATTCAATTTTAAAGTGAGTCAACTCAATTGGTGAATAATACTAAGTTATAAAGAATCTTTCAAAAATTTAAAAAATATTTTTTAAAATACCGAACCTTAACCCACAGCCAATAAACTTAATTAAATATTAAGTATAATGATTTAGTGTCTAGAATTATGAATTATGACTCTAAGTCACTAATAATAAAATGTGAGTTATTGGGTTTGTTGAATTAGGTCCATAAATTAGGTTAGACCTAAGATTAGTTAAAGAGTGGACTAAATTAAAGAAATTGATCAAATCTGATTAAATGTTAATTTGGATTAGGTCAAGGACTCTATAGACTCAATTATAATAGTTATAGTTGGTCAAGTCCATGCCTTTAACAAAGATCAAATAGACTTGATTCATAGCTATGCGATCGAATCCAAAATTACTAGGTTGGTCAAATTAAAACTAATAAATCAGATAGTGTTTAAGGTAAGTTTAGCAGTTTGACCAGTTATTTTTAATTGGGAGCTACTCACATTGATTCAATTTTTGATGAGTTAATAGCATATCTCTTCCACTGATCTCACTTACCTGGCCATCTTGGTGAGTTAGATTTTAATTAGATCATTTGGTGATTCAGACTCATCCATGTCAATTAGATAAATCAATCTGACTGATTTAGCTGATCCTAATGCCAACTTAGATTAGATCTTCTTTTTTTTTATTTGACTTGGTGAAGTCAGTAGGAGGATTGAAATTAGCTCACTTTTCTTAAATATGTTAACTAAATCCTCTAAAATTATTAGATTCTTAAAAATAAAATAGTTATATAGATAACTAAATCATAGTCTCTCATTAAGTTGAGTGATAATAGGTTCATTAATTTGATAATCACTAGAGGCCCAAAGGCCCGGTGCTTATTGACTAATAAAATTATCATTCATAAAATGATGATTTGGTTAAGTCTTTCTGATAGTATTTGGGTTGGCCGACCAAAGTCGGATCTGATCATTTATTGGTTAGATAAGATTAAGTGTGGTCATGTTAATGGTTGGCCTAATCAAACTTTTTCAATGGAGGCCAAAGCCTACTAATTAAGTCTTCGGAGTAAAATTGATATTATTAAAAATTATTTAGAGAAATAATTAATTTTGAACCTACCCATAAGTGCACATGTGTTGACCAATCAAAGTTGGGCTCGTGTGTAGTCTATATGGATTCTAGTATCCACTAAGAAATTAAAGTAATTTCTCGAATTCGAGGAAGAGGCTACCAATTCGTATAAAATAGTAAGAGAACCTTTAGACTAAAGTCCAAGTCTTTAGGATAATTAATTCATATACTAATTAGGTTTGATTTTTCTTATTGTGCAGAAATGACCACTAACCTATCACTTCGGTCATTATTAGACAATGACAAATTAATGGGATCCAACTACGATAGCTGGTATCGTAAGTTGAAAATCGTCCTAGAGCATGAGTGGATCTTTTATGTCATAACAGATCCTGCATCAGAGGAGCCAGCTTCAAATACTAGAGGAGCAATTCGAGACACTTATCAGAACTGGCTCAATAATCGCACCACCATTTGGTGTATAATACTGGAGGCAATGAACGATGAGTTCAGCCATAGGTTTGATAATGTCCAACCACAGAAGATGCTTCAAATGTTGAATGACTCCTTTGGCACGCCTGACGATGTTGAAGGGCATAAAATAAGTTGTGCTATTTTCAACACTTGGATGAGGGATAGGGCCTCAGTCATCGATCAGGTATTGTACATGATCGAGATGATCGAGCACCTTAGCAAGCTTGGCTTTCTCCTGCATGAGTAACTTAGTAAGGATGCGATCCTTAATTCTTTGCCCAAGTCCTTCCTCCCCTTCCTAACTTATTTCAGAATGACAAAGCCTACAGTCAACTACCATGGATTATTAAGGTTGTTGTAGAACTTTGAGAAGGATCACCAACTCCATAGGAAGATGGTGAATGTAGTGAGAGGATCTTCTTCTGATCGTCGATCCTTTAAGAAAGGAAAGAATAAGAAGAAGAAAAATAAGAGGGTGCAGCCAAATGCTGAGATGACTGCACAAGATCAAACCAAGAAGTGCAAGCCCGACTAGAGCCAGGTAGAGTGCTTCTTCTATAAGAAGCAGGAGCACTGAAAGAGGAACTATCCTCTATACATTACCTTCCTGAATCCGAACAGGCCAAAAATGAAGCAAGTAGTTGATGGGCAAGATAATTATATGATAACATCTTATAATTTTTTCTTATTTGATTCTACTGCTTGGATATTAGATACCGAAAGTTCTTATCATATTTGTAATTCTATGCAGGGCTTGCAGGTCAGTAGGAGATTTGATCAAGATGAGAGATTCCTGAATGTTGAAGATGGAAGACAAGTTCCAATTCTAGCTTTAGAAATCATGAACCTTGTAATCAATTCAAATAAAGTTATTCTTAATGAATGTTATTTTTGTCCAACTTTCTTCTTGAATATCATTTCTGTAGGCCTTTTGGCCATGAATGATTTTGAAATATCAATAAAAAAAATTTTGTAATGTTATTTTGAATGGTGTTATAATTTATATTGGATAATTGAATAACAAAATTTATTTACTTTCTATGCCTGTTAACGTGGTTCAATCCTTCGGTAAACATCCTAGAATTAGTGATGTGTCTGATGTATACCTTTGGCACTATAGACTAGGTCATATTAACAAGAATAAAATTAATAGGTTAACTCAAGAAGAAATTCTTGAGGTTAGTGATTGTGAATCACTTCCAACCTACGAGTCTTATCTTCTTGGTAAGATGACCAAGTCATCTTTTACTGAAAAGGATGAATGAGCCACTGAACTCCTAAGTCTAGTACATTCGAATATATGTGGACCCATGAGCTCAAGTATCAGAAGTGGATACTTCTACTTCATAACCTTCACAGAAGACCTATCGAAAAATGGGTATGTCTATTTAATAAAGCATAAGTCAGAGTCATTTGAAATATTCAAACTATTTCGAAATAAGATAGAAAAGTAAACTGGGAAGAATATTAAAACTCTTCGATCTGACTGAGGGGGTGAATATCTTTCTAATGAGTTTCTGATATATCTTGGAGAGAACAGAATTCTCTTCCAATGGATTCCTCCTAGAACACCACAACATCATGGTGTGTCTGAAAGAAGAAATTGAATTCTGTTGGACATAGTTCGATCCATAATGGGGTTTGCTAATTTACCGATCTCTTCATGGGGATATGCACTCGAGTCAGCTTATTACATTCTAAATAGCGCTCTGAGTAAATCTGTTAATAAAACACCATATGAGATATGGACAGGGCGTAAGCCAGTGCTTTCACATCTTAGGATTTGGGGGTGACCGGCTTATGTCAAACATTTGATGATAGAAAAGCTTGGACCTAAGTCTGATAAATGTAGTTTTATAAGTTACCCAAAAGAAACCAAAGGATACTACTTCTATCTTGCTGATGAGCAAAAAGTGTTTGTCAGCCTTAAGATAGTCTTTTTAGAAAAGAAGTTTCTTGGTGAAGGAACTAATGCCTCTAAGCTCAAACTTGATGAAGTATGATAGATGGAAGAACATGCACAAGTTGTAGAACCTGAGCTGGATCTGATTAGATCAGATCCAGAACTCATTGTAGATGCATCCTTAAGGCGATCTGGTAGATTACCACATCAACCGAATAAATACTATGATTTTTTGATCCGAGACAGGAGATTCTATCGAACTCGATGAGAATGATCAGGATCTGATCATCTATATGAATACAATGCAGAGATCCAACTCTGAGAAATGACTTGAGGCCATGAAATCCAAAATGAAATCCATGAAGGTCAACGATGTATGGACATTGGTTGACCCACTTGAAGGAATAAAATCCATAGGGTGTAAGTGGGTCTTCAAAAGAAAAAGAGGCGCAGATGAAAAGGTGAAGATCTATAAAATTCGTCTGGTTGCCAAGGGATATCGTCAACGTTATTATTGACTATGACGAGATGTTTTCTCCTGTGATAATGTTCAAATCCATTCGGATTATGCTTGCTATTGCTGTCCATCTAGATTATGAAATCTGACAGATAGATGTGAAAATAGCTTTCTTAAATGAAGAACTGGATGAAGAGATGTATATGATACAATCTGAAGGATTCATATCCATAGATGAGTCTAAGATGTGTAAGCTTCAAAGATCCATTTATAGACTGAAGTAGATATCTCGGAGCTAGAACATATGATTTGATAAAATAATCAAAACGTATGGCTTCATTAAGAACGAAGAGGAGCCCTGCATATACAAATGGGCTAATGGTTCAGCAATAGTATTCCTAGTATTATATGTGGATGATATTTTCTTAATCAGAAATGATGTTCCTGCATTACAATGAATAAAGATCTAGCTGTTATTATAGTTCTCCATGAAAGATCTGGGAGAAGCTTCCTACATCCTAGGGATGAAGATCTATAGAGATAGATCTAAAAGATTGCTTGAATTATCTCAGTCTACGTACATTGATACTATGCTGAAATGGTTCAGCATGGAGAATTTCAAGAAAGGCTATCTATCGATAGGCCATGAAATTTTTCTTTCAAAGAGAGATTGTGCAATAACACCTCTAGAAAGAAAGCATATGAATAGAATACTATATGCTTTGGTAGTGGGTTCTATCATATACGCCATAACATGTATACGACCAGATGTAGCATACTCACTAGGGATAGTGATTAGATACCAATCTGATCTAGGAAAGAACCACTGGAAGATTGTTAAAACCATCCTGAAGTATTTGAAAAATACTAAGGATCAGTGGCTTGTATATGGTGAAATAGGCTTGAAACTTATAGAATTCATAGACTCCAGTTTTTAGTATGATCATGATGATAGCAAGAGTGTGTCGGGATATATATTCATCCTTAATGGTAGAGCCGTCTGCTGGAAGAGTTCCAAGCAGCACACTATGGCTAATACAGTTTGTGAGGCAGAGTATGTCGTTGCATCAGATGCTGCCAAAGAAGCAGTATGGCTAAAAAAATTTATTACCGAGCTTGGAGTAACACCCTCCCTTGATGGTCCAATTCTACTCTATTATGATAGCTCTGGAGCCATTGCTCAGACGAAGGAATCTAAGGCACACCAGCGGATAAAGCATATTCTGCGCCGCTTTCACCTTATCCAAGAAATTATGGATCAAGATGATGTCGACCTTTAGAAGATTGATGGAAAGGAGAACTTGGCCAACCCATTCACTAAATCTATTATGGTGAAGAAGTTCAATGACTTCAAGTCAAAGATTGATATTAGATACTGCACCGATTGGCTTTAGTCCAAGTAGAAAATTATTGAAAATATGTTTCAAAGTCAATCATCAGCCTATTAATGGTTGGACTATACATTTATAATTATATATGAATCATAAATTAATAAAAATTATTTTGACATTTTTCGTCACAAAATCTGTTGTCTTCTAATGAACTTCTGTATTGTAATGAAGTTTTTAGGACTGTCTAGATTCGACAAAGGAGGATTTATCGTTTAGTCCTTAAATTATTCACGATCAAAAGATATGTTGTTACTTAGAACAATAATGTTTATCGAGTATAGGTCATTGTATGCCATATTGGTTGGTTGTCCTCGTAACCAAGGAATGTTGAGACACTAGTATGGCATATAAGTGAGATGTATGGGTACATCTGTACTGAACGTGATCAACTCCAGAGCTTTTCTTCTATCAAGATTAGTCCTGAAGGATATGGGAATAAGTGTTCCTTAGACCTGAGACCACCACGATGACTTGTAAGCAACTCACTGTACTTAGGTACTGAACTATCTAAATTTTTAATTCAGTGATAGAAGGCCACTGGGTGCAGTTAAGTATTTGGCTTATCGATGTGTGAGTCAAGATGGGATTAACCCCTCTAAGTGTTGGAGCAAGTGCATCGCTGTATTTCAATTTAGCAAATCCTCGGTCGAGTTAGTCCATATGATGGATGCTAAATTTTGAAATATACTATGAATGAATTTTAGGATTGACAGTAAATCCTAAATTATCCTTTGAGCATCAAGGTTAAGAGGATGAATTATATGTTAACCATATTTCACAGGTTTGTCATTATTGCATTGTGACTTTTCGACCTATCCGGACGTCGGGTACCATTGCTAGATGGTTATCGATTGGTATAGAAAATTGGTTTCTATGCTACTAACTTAGGATTCAAACCTATGGGGTCATATACATAAGGAGTTCCTACCTGATCTGATGGCTAATCAAGAGTCCTGATGACCTAGGACACTATGATCAAGAGTCCCACTGAACTGGGACTCTGTGATCAAGAGTCCTACTGAACTGAAACTCTGAGTTCTACTCATCTAGGATTTTCTGATCAAGAGTCTCACTAGTCTGGGACTCTATGATCATGAGTTTGATTCGTTTGGAACACTGGGTTCAAGAGTACCACTAGTTTTGGACTCTTCAAGAGTTTCATATTGATAGACTTTGTTGCCTAGACATCTATCCGATTGAAATTTTATATTTATTAGAGGATTAATTAGTAATTTGATTATTGATTAACTTAATTTAATTGAGCGATGGGGATTTGATCAAGTTTGATCGAATTGGATTTGATTGGGTTTGATCCGATCAGGTCATGAGTTGATCTAATCGCTATAGAAGATTTGATCCTGATTTAATCAGGGGCTGGATCAAATTAATTTTTAATTTAATTAAAAATTTAATAAGTTGGATTAAGCCTAATTTAGTTAGATTTGACATGGTCTTATTGGGTCTGGAATAATTGGTTTAGTTGAAACCAATTTTGAAAAGTCAAAGGAGGTTTGAACTTTCAACTCCCTGCGCCTATAATATTTGACCAACCTTTGACCCACGCCCCTCTTTATTTTACATGAATTTTTTCTCACACCCAGATACCTTCTGTGCCCTTTATCTCTTCTGCCTTTGATCTAGTCCAATGGTTGGACTAGTCAAAATAATTTGAATTTTGAATTCAATGTAGAAGTTGAAACTTCTCAACTTCTTCTCGTTCTTATCCTTTTCCCATATCCACTTTGATTTTATTTCATGCAATTTTTTGTGCATTCTCAAAGTGGACATGTAGAAGGAGAGTCCTTCTGTGCATCAAATATTCTGGTATGGGCATTGGATAGGGATAAGAAGGTTTTTGAATTTGATGTTGGTTGGAAGGTTGAAACAAGTTAAACCTCCAATCCTTATCGCTTTCCATGCATCTTTCCCATGGTATTCATGTCAATAAATTATGATAATTTTTGTGCATGCAATAGAGGGTGTTAGCATTCTGTGGTTAAAATTTCAATATGATTAGGCATCAATTTTGGGTGAGAAAAATCTTGGAGTGAAGGTGAGTAGGATCCTACAGCATCTTATTTTTTCCTCATGCTTCTCTTCTTTTCTGATTTTCAACTCTCAGGATACTTAATTTTTAGATATAATCTAAATAGGGTTTATAGATCTGAAAGTCATCTTTTCATAAAAACTTATTTTATAAAAAAACTCCAGAGAGAGCATGATAAGATTTTTAGTGTATCAAGTTTTTTGGGCAGAGTGAAACCCTAAATTTGAGAATCTGGATTTGGGTGGAGAGATCGAGTGCTGTGAGCATCATATCGCCACCAATTTTGAAACACCTATTCATCATCCTCTAGCATTTATGTTCTAATTTTTTGAAGTATTCAAAAAATTCAAAAGTATATGATCGATTGGATCGATCGTGATTATCCATTGAAGGCCCCGGCGAGGAGCTAGCACACTAATGGGGCTGATCGGGATCAAGAGCTTCATGTGGATCAATCATAGAGGCCGAACATATGTACGACTGCAATGCAACACTAGAGAATTATTCAATGGATTTAGATTATGGTGATCAGCTATCCATAAAAAAGTATTATATTTTGAATAGATTGATGTAGTAAAGAGTTTGCTGTATAGTTTTATTTTCAGATCTATATGAATGCATGCATATTATGTTTAGATCCTTAGTGTAGGACTTAATATTCTGATATGATAAAAAATTAATTAATTTTTTACTATATTTTAGCTATTTTTAAAAAAATTTTCAAAAGTAGCTATGCTTCCTTCACTTCAGACATGGCATTCATCTCTCTAAGAAGATGTGTCCCAACATACCTGAGGAGATTGAACGCATGAGCAAGATCCCTTATGCTTCAGTAATAGAGAGCCTCATGTATCCATGCTATATACGTGATCTAATATTATCTATGTTATGACTGTCACGAGCAGATATCAATCGAATGCAGACGAAGAGTACTGGACTTCTGTGAAATGTATCTTTAAGTACTTGAGAAGGCTAGGGATATATTTTTAGTCTTTGATAATAGAGAACTCCAGGTCTAGGGGTATACAGACTCAAATTTTATGTTCGATATAGATAATTGAAAGTCAACATCTAAAAGTCTATTTGTATACAATGATGATGCTGTCAGCTGGAAGAGTTTCAAATAGACTGTGATAGCAGATTCCACCATGAAAGTAGAGTACATCGTTACGTCAGAAGCTGCAAAGAAGGCATTCTGATATAAGAAATTTACCATAGGACTCAGAGTGATGCCATCAGATGCCGTCCCTTTGTACTATGATAATAATAGTGCCATAGCCCTAGCTAAGGAGTCGAGGTCTTACTAAAAATTCGAACACATCGAATGACGATACCACCTCATTCGTGATTACCTCGAGAAGAGTTACGTCGAGGTCAAGAGAGTCAATACTGCAGATAATGCGGCTGAGCTACTGACAAAGCTATTGAACCAGCAGAAGATCGAAGCCCATCTTGAAAAGATGGAACTTAGATTTGTAGCCAATTGGCTTTAGGTCAAGTGAAAGTTTGTTAGATGTATGCTCTAGAAGCCAGATTGACTGTTATTTATAATACACTTTTAAAGATAATTTTATAATTTTGACTATAAATTAATAAAAAAATTATTTTCTATTATAGTGTGTATTTAAAGTATCTGTGATACATCCTTTGAGTTAATGGTAATAACAATTTATTTTTTTAAGAGTTAAAAATTTAAGACATGAATTTTTATAATTAACTCATAAACTGCTCCCGATCGTAGGATCATCACGAAGATGATGATCGATCTGAAAGGTTAGTGTACGATCGCTTTCTTAGGATAGATGTATTTTGAATTTATGGTGTAGAAACATCGGAGCTAGAGTATAAATACTCATTAGAGAATGAGGGTACTGAGCATGACTACCTCGAGCAGTCATAAGAAAGTCAACCTTCTCATCGATGATTGGCTCGATGCTATAGTGATGTATCTGGTTCTTTGACCTAAGGTGCATCGATAGTTTACTTTGAGGGTGTTATAGTTTGACTATACCATAACTCGATCTCCTAGCCATTCAAAATCTTGAGGTGTATGTTGGCTATAGCATGTTCATTGTAAGAATTAGATTGCACCAATAAGGGATCTATCTACCTCGATAGATGAGGAGTAGCCTTATGATAATCATGAGATTGAGTCATTAAGCCTATGGCCATGATAAAGTAAAGATGATAGAAAGAGTTTCTATTAGGATTTCATATTGGACTCTAATCAAATGATTAATTCATATGACAGATATTAGATTTGATGAGTTCACCTTAATCCTAATCCTGTCGGAGCTCAAGATAGAAGAATTCAATCATATAGGTAACTGCACTGAGAGGTTCATTTTTAGTTTTGATGGATTGCCATAATATACTGCTAGGCATCACTAATGAATTTTGAAAGCAATTAGAATGATTTTGATGATTAATCATTCTAATTGTATAAATCAAAAAAAGTTCTGATCCATCGAAAGGTATTTCGATGATGTTGATAATGGAGATCGTGATATGTCTCATTACCGTACAGAATTGAACCTAACTAGATCACACAAATAAAGAGTTGAGTTTGGATGTCATCAATTGAGCTAACCCAGTTTGATTGATTTGGATTAGATCCAATCAGGTTAAAGATAATCATGCTAGCACATGATTGAGTCTAACTTTCTTCTTCTGTAATATTTCTGATTCATCGCAACTAAATTAAATTTGATTTGACTCATTCTTATATTTTGAATGAATTTATTTTTATATGACTAAAATAAGTCTATGTCAGATTAATTGTAGAAATTAAATCTATTCATAGTCAAATTGAACTAGGGTCAAAAGTTGACCTAATTGAGAGAATTGATGGTCACCTGATCAAAGGCTTCTAAAAAATTTTTTAAAAACTTTTTTGATCTGATTTTTGGATATGTGATAGGGCACGAGTCATATATTGGGTGTACCAAATTTCATGATTTTTGGAGGTATTTAGACTAAGTTATGATAGAGTTTGATTTGGATCAAACACTTAAGGGAAGAGTCCTAGGTGCAGTGGACTCTTCCTTATCTACTCATGCCGCCACTTTTTAAATTGATTTTTGGCATCAAAATCAAATGAGATCTAAAAATTTTCATGGAGATCAAGTCCAGGAGTCCCAATGGTCAAATAAATGAGGATTTTGGTCAAAGAGGGACTCTAACTTGGTGCTATGCTTTTGCATAAGAACCCTTACGTCAAGGCTCTTCACGAAAGAAATAATTTTTCATACCCAAAGACTGTCGCCCGTTCCATCTTCCATGCCCTCTCTGATCCTCTCTCTCCCCTTCTTCTAAGTGCCAAAGGTTGGAAATAAATCTAAGAACAAGATTTAATCAAATTTATGAAGAGTTAGCATCTATGTGATGGTGTTTGTGAGATGGACATGCTGCTTTCAGAAATTCTTTTGAAGGACTTTCAGATAGATTCAGATCTGATATTTGAAGAAAAGATTCATGAGGAGAAGACGTCCAAATCCTATCCGAATGGATACCAATAGAGCCCAGGCGCGTGCGTGGCTCCTTCTAGAACCTCATGACAAATCAGGATCATCATAGGATAATCTAATTATCCAAAATATAAGGTATGAAATTAATTAGATTTAATTTTATTTTTAATCTTAATATTAGATCTTAAAGGATCAGATCTGAGATATCTCAGATCTGATTATGATCTTAGAAGAAAAATTTTTCAAATATTCCTTCAGATCTAATCAGATCTGAACAATCCTGTGCCGGAAAACAAGATTTTCCTTCATATATAAGGTCATGACCAAGTTGTACCTAGTATAATTTTTATATAATTATATATATCTTTTTTCAATTGAATGATAGGTATTTATATCAATGATATGAATCATTAGATGTGGTCTATTTCTAAACTACCATACACTAAAAATTATATGATTTGTAGATGTCTAACTAGTGCATCAAGTAATCAAAAATTATGAACTAGCATATATTATTTATATTTTATAATTATTAATCTATATTAGATAATTTTAAATTATATAATTTTTATTATTTATGAAGTTTAGAGATAATAAATTATAGTTTATATTTGACATCTTGATTGGATTATCAATATGAGACTTTCATCATCCAAATAAAAAAAAAATATTACTATATAAGAATTTTCCTGAATGTAGCTGGAATCTGACAATATATAGCAGATTATTGTAATATTATTTTTTATTAGGAAGATCTATCATATATTTTTAGCCAGCCATCTTTTCTATCATATCTTCGGCGAGCCAAGCATTTCCAAATCGGCCATCTAGTCCGACTAAAACCGTGGCCGAAGTCATGACCACAAATTGGGAAATGATAGTAAATTTTTTTATTTTTTAATGTAAATTAACTCAGATTTTGCAACGGGAGTAAATTTTCAGTGGAGGTTGCTTTACCTAAAGTGGCGGACCCGAAGGTGGTGGCCCCATCAACCACGTTAAAGCTGCCGGTAATGATGGTGGCGTCCATGCCA